>OZ008370.1:104403219-104628519 GCA_963931995.1 Phaonia tiefii | reverse complement strand
CTACCCAACTGCATATATTTGGTTCTTGGAGAATTCTTCGTTTGACCACAGTGGGCCAAAATCTTGCACAGGGACCTCACACAGAAAATTTCAAATTCTGGATTTCTGAAGGTCCTTGGGAAATTCTAGATTTTATATTTCGAAGACACTCCTTAAGGACTATCGACTGGCATATGTTTGGTTCGTGGAGAATTCTTCGTTTGGGCACAGTGGGCGAAAAACTGTTTTCGTATATGAAATTCAAAATTAAAAATTTTCGGTTCTGAAGGTCTTCTGAAATATGTGGTTGGCATATTCTGAAAGGATGTGTCAAGCACTACCCAACTGCATATATTTGGTTCTTGGAGAATTCTTCGTTTGACCACAGTGGGCCAAAATCTTGCACAGGGACCTCACACAGAAAATTTCAAATTCTGGATTTCTGAAGGTCCTTGGGAAATTCTAGATTTTATATTTCGAAGACACTCCTTAAGGACTATCGACTGGCATATGTTTGGTTCGTGGAGAATTCTTCGTTTGGGCACAGTGGGCGAAAAACTGTTTTCGTATATGAAATTCAAAATTAAAAATTTTCGGTTCTGAAGGTCTTCTGAAATATGTGGTTGGCATATTCTGAAAGGATGTGTCAAGCACTACCCAACTGCATATATTTGGTTCTTGGAGAATTCTTCGTTTGACCACAGTGGGCCAAAATCTTGCACAGGGACCTCACACAGAAAATTTCAAATTCTGGATTTCTGAAGGTCCTTGGGAAATTCTAGATTTTATATTTCGAAGACACTCCTTAAGGACTATCGACTGGCATATGTTTGGTTCGTGGAGAATTCTTCGTTTGGGCACAGTGGGCGAAAAACTGTTTTCGTATATGAAATTCAAAATTAAAAATTTTCGGTTCTGAAGGTCTTCTGAAATATGTGGTTGGCATATTCTGAAAGGATGTGTCAAGCACTACCCAACTGCATATATTTGGTTCTTGGAGAATTCTTCGTTTGACCACAGTGGGCCAAAATCTTGCACAGGGACCTCACACAGAAAATTTCAAATTCTGGATTTCTGAAGGTCCTTGGGAAATTCTAGATTTTATATTTCGAAGACACTCCTTAAGGACTATCGACTGGCATATGTTTGGTTCGTGGAGAATTCTTCGTTTGGGCACAGTGGGCGAAAAACTGTTTTCGTATATGAAATTCAAAATTAAAAATTTTCGGTTCTGAAGGTCTTCTGAAATATGTGGTTGGCATATTCTGAAAGGATGTGTCAAGCACTACCCAACTGCATATATTTGGTTCTTGGAGAATTCTTCGTTTGACCACAGTGGGCCAAAATCTTGCACAGGGACCTCACACAGAAAATTTCAAATTCTGGATTTCTGAAGGTCCTTGGGAAATTCTAGATTTTATATTTCGAAGACACTCCTTAAGGACTATCGACTGGCATATGTTTGGTTCGTGGAGAATTCTTCGTTTGGGCACAGTGGGCGAAAAACTGTTTTCGTATATGAAATTCAAAATTAAAAATTTTCGGTTCTGAAGGTCTTCTGAAATATGTGGTTGGCATATTCTGAAAGGATGTGTCAAGCACTACCCAACTGCATACATTTGGTTCTTGGAGAATTCTTCGTTTGACCACAGTGGGCCAAAATCTTGCACAGGGACCTCACACAGAAAATTTCAAATTCTGGATTTCTGAAGGTCCTTGGGAAATTCTAGATTTTATATTTCGAAGACACTCCTTAAGGACTATCGACTGGCATATGTTTGGTTCGTGGAGAATTCTTCGTTTGGGCACAGTGGGCGAAAAACTGTTTTCGTATATGAAATTCAAAATTAAAAATTTTCGGTTCTGAAGGTCTTCTGAAATATGTGGTTGGCATATTCTGAAAGGATGTGTCAAGGCACTACCCAACTGCATACATTTGGTTCTTGGAGAATTCTTCGTTTGACCACAGTGGGCCAAAATCTTGCACAGGGACCTCACACAGAAAATTTCAAATTCTGGATTTCTGAAGGTCCTTGGGAAATTCTAGATTTTATATTTCGAAGACACTCCTTAAGGACTATCGACTGGCATATGTTTGGTTCGTGGAGAATTCTTCGTTTGGGCACAGTGGGCGAAAAACTGTTTTCGTATATGAAATTCAAAATTAAAAATTTTCGGTTCTGAAGGTCTTCTGAAATATGTGGTTGGCATATTCTGAAAGGATGTGTCAGCACTACCCAACTGCATATTATTTGGTTCTTGGAGAATTCTTCGTTTGACCACAGTGGGCCAAAATCTTGCACAGGGACCTCACACAGAAAATTTCAAATTCTGGATTTCTGAAGGTCCTTGGGAAATTCTAGATTTTATATTTCGAAGACACTCCTTAAGGACTATCGACTGGCATATGTTTGGTTCGTGGAGAATTCTTCGTTTGGGCACAGTGGGCGAAAAACTGTTTTCGTATATGAAATTCAAAATTAAAAATTTTCGGTTCTGAAGGTCTTCTGAAATATGTGGTTGGCATATTCTGAAAGGATGTGTCAAGCACTACCCAACTGCATATATTTGGTTCTTGGAGAATTCTTCGTTTGACCACAGTGGGCCAAAATCTTGCACAGGGACCTCACACAGAAAATTTCAAATTCTGGATTTCTGAAGGTCCTTGGGAAATTCTAGATTTTATATTTCGAAGACACTCCTTAAGGACTATCGACTGGCATATGTTTGGTTCGTGGAGAATTCTTCGTTTGGGCACAGTGGGCGAAAAACTGTTTTCGTATATGAAATTCAAAATTAAAAATTTTCGGTTCTGAAGGTCTTCTGAAATATGTGGTTGGCATATTCTGAAAGGATGTGTCAGGCACTACCCAACTGCATACATTTGGTTCTTGGAGAATTCTTCGTTTGACCACAGTGGGCCAAAATCTTGCACAGGGACCTCACACAGAAAATTTCAAATTCTGGATTTCTGAAGGTCCTTGGGAAATTCTAGATTTTATATTTCGAAGACACTCCTTAAGGACTATCGACTGGCATATGTTTGGTTCGTGGAGAATTCTTCGTTTGGGCACAGTGGGCGAAAAACTGTTTTCGTATATGAAATTCAAAATTAAAAATTTTCGGTTCTGAAGGTCTTCTGAAATATGTGGTTGGCATATTCTGAAAGGATGTGTCAAGCACTACCCAACTGCATATATTTGGTTCTTGGAGAATTCTTCGTTTGACCACAGTGGGCCAAAATCTTGCACAGGGACCTCACACAGAAAATTTCAAATTCTGGATTTCTGAAGGTCCTTGGGAAATTCTAGATTTTATATTTCGAAGACACTCCTTAAGGACTATCGACTGGCATATGTTTGGTTCGTGGAGAATTCTTCGTTTGGGCACAGTGGGCGAAAAACTGTTTTCGTATATGAAATTCAAAATTAAAAATTTTCGGTTCTGAAGGTCTTCTGAAATATGTGGTTGGCATATTCTGAAAGGATGTGTCAAGCACTACCCAACTGCATATATTTGGTTCTTGGAGAATTCTTCGTTTGACCACAGTGGGCCAAAATCTTGCACAGGGACCTCACACAGAAAATTTCAAATTCTGGATTTCTGAAGGTCCTTGGGAAATTCTAGATTTTATATTTCGAAGACACTCCTTAAGGACTATCGACTGGCATATGTTTGGTTCGTAGAGAATTCTTCGTTTGGGCACAGTGGGCGAAAAACTGTTTTCGTATATGAAATTCAAAATTAAAAATTTTCGGTTCTGAAGGTCTTCTGAAATATGTGGTTGGCATATTCTGAAAGGATGTGTCAAGCACTACCCAACTGCATATATTTGGTTCTTGGAGAATTCTTCGTTTGACCACAGTGGGCCAAAATCTTGCACAGGGACCTCACACAGAAAATTTCAAATTCTGGATTTCTGAAGGTCCTTGGGAAATTCTAGATTTTATATTTCGAAGACACTCCTTAAGGACTATCGACTGGCATATGTTTGGTTCGTGGAGAATTCTTCGTTTGGGCACAGTGGGCGAAAAACTGTTTTCGTATATGAAATTCAAAATTAAAAATTTTCGGTTCTGAAGGTCTTCTGAAATATGTGGTTGGCATATTCTGAAAGGATGTGTCAAGCACTACCCAACTGCATACATTTGGTTCTTGGAGAATTCTTCGTTTGACCACAGTGGGCCAAAATCTTGCACAGGGACCTCACACAGAAAATTTCAAATTCTGGATTTCTGAAGGTCCTTGGGAAATTCTAGATTTTATATTTCGAAGACACTCCTTAAGGACTATCGACTGGCATATGTTTGGTTCGTGGAGAATTCTTCGTTTGGGCACAGTGGGCGAAAAACTGTTTTCGTATATGAAATTCAAAATTAAAAATTTTCGGTTCTGAAGGTCTTCTGAAATATGTGGTTGGCATATTCTGAAAGGATGTGTCAAGCACTACCCAACTGCATATATTTGGTTCTTGGAGAATTCTTCGTTTGACCACAGTGGGCCAAAATCTTGCACAGGGACCTCACACAGAAAATTTCAAATTCTGGATTTCTGAAGGTCCATGGGAAATTCTAGATTTTATATTTCGAAGACACTCCCTAAGGACTATCCACTGGCATGTGTTTGGTTCGTGGAGAATTCTTCATATGACCATATTTTGCCCTAAGAGTTCCACTATATGTGACATATTTAAATACCAATATTAGGGATTTGGTTGCATATATATTAGTTTGTGCAGCAAATATATTTAGCTTGGAGTGTATTTTTATTAATTACTGTATTTTCAATTTCTGAATCGATTATTTAATTGAAAAAATCAATAAATTGCCGTTTTAACTTTAAAATAAAGTGCGTAACAGAGCTCTGTTAGTTGCTTAACAGAGCTCTGCTAAGTAAATTGGTTTGTGTCTTTGCTATTTTAAATACGAATTTATCTTCACGCACATACGTAAAACAACAATATCCGTGGCAACACTCATAGCTAGAGATAGACTGTTGAAAGAGGGGGCAACATAAAAATCATATTTATTTTACGTTTCACAGCCGATAACACTTCAATCGTTTGAGCATTCAGGCAGGCATGCATAAGATTTACTTTATTTAGTATGCGTTGCAATGTAAGAACAAAAGACGGATGACTTCTGCAGAAAGAAGAAGGGTGGTTTAGAAAGTGTGGTTTCTAATTCGTGGTATGTCGAAATATTAAACTAATTTATTATAAGAAGATGAGCAGAGATTAAGGAAATCTTTGCAAAGTCCCATTAATGTAATCTCATAGAAGTTGTGGCCATTGGGTGTCATTTTATGCCGGAGCAATTGCCAAAAATATTGGCACATACTAGCACATAATTTGTGAGAAGTGTGCGTGATCAAACGTGGGAAAAGTAAAATTGTAAAGCCTAAAGTTAACTACTTTTTCGAGCTCATGATAATCCACTAAAGAACAGAAAATACATATAAATTAAAACGTTCATCAAAAAAATTACATAAGGTGCCAGGGGACACCCGGTTGGAACGAAGAAAAATACGATAATTTAAATGGATCTTTAAGAAAAGATACTTTTTGCAAAATGATAAACTTTGTTTAATAACATTTTTTTTGTACTTTCTGTAAGAAAAAGCCATAAGAGTATGATTTTTTTTTACCACAAAGTACTTTTTTACGAACAGGTACTTTTTAAGGAAGTGGTAGTCTTTTTAGGAAAAGATTATTTTTTTAAGAAAATTTATTTATGTTATATTTTTAAGAAAAGGAATTTTTGTAAGAAACCGGTTTTTTTAAGAGAAAGTATTTTTTGAAGAGAAAGTTTTTTTAAGAAATGAGAATTTTTGTTAGAATTGGAAAATTTTTCACGAATAGGTAAATTTTTAAGAGTAGGTACTTATCTCAAAAAAAGTTATTTTGTTTCACAAAAAATTTACTCTTTAAAGAAAATGTAGTTTTGTAAGAAAATGAAATTTGTTGTAAGAAAAAATACTTTTTTTTAAGAAAAGGTACTTTTTGTAAGAACATTTACATTTTTAAGAAAAGGCACTTATTTTAGAAAATTTTCTATTTTTAAACTTCTTTCACTTTGGTTTTTCTAAATTTACCTTTTATTGGGTTCAAAACTACAATATATACTAAATATTGGTTACAGGCTCCACCTAGAATACTTCCCATTACACAAGAAATTTCTCAACATATGATAGTCTAGACACAAACCAAAGCAAAAGTAGTAGACACAAACCAAAGCAAAAATAGTTTAAAAAAAAGTTGTTTAATTTTTTTTACATTTAGCCCACATCCCGCAACGTGCTATATGGAACTTCGTTCCAAAAGAGTTTATATTTTTTGCCTATAAATCATATTTTATTTAACATCATGGAGTTTTCAAAGTGTGCTCATAGTTATCGAAAGTTTTTTTTGTGTAAAATTCGATTAGTAAAATTCTTTTATCATGGCTAAATACTCGATAGTGTTGCCGTCACTAAGCGAGGAGAACGCCGTAGACAAAAAAGTAATGTGGTCTGTGCAGGGATCGAAACGAGTTCATATGTACAAGAGCCGCTCACACTACCATTGCCACACCGTGAATAAATAAAATAAGTGAAAAATATGAAATACAATAATCCGCTTGCTGTCGAAGTTATCAAGTTATCGGGAGGTTAAAAAAAATTAAATTCAAACTAATTTTATGATTTTTTTGATTTTTAGTCGTAGAAAACAACAAAATTATTGAAAAATATTAAAGTGCATAGTTATGAAGTTATTGACAGTTAAAAGTTTTGTTCTACTATACCTCAAAATAAGCCACAAAAATTTCATGGAATTATTTCAGCCGAATGGATTGTTCCAAAGCAGTTTGAAGACATATCTCCCGTTCCCTCTCCCAGGACAAGTACTTTTAGACAATTGTCACTACTTTTCGTGTAGGTTGCTCAATCTTATTCAAGCAAACGACACATTGAGGAGGAAAGTTAGATATTCTTTTTGATCTATGCTTAATTACCCTCCCTCGTTTCCTACCAAGCCACATGCACAATAGGGTGTACTGAAGATCGCGTAATTTGGAATTTCAATCGTGATGGACTCAGGACATGCTTATTGAAGAGCTGATTACGGGAACGTCAGTCTCTTTTATACGGAGGTACTTATAGTCCCCTACAGGCCGTTGAAGTTTCGATTCCGTAATCAGCTCTTCAATGCGCATCTTTTAAGACCACCCCTCCAAAAAATGTTTCCCAGAACACCCTAATGCACATGCAAAACTCGGGTTGAATGTTGAACTAAACACATGCACACAGACAAACAGTTTAGTTTGGTGACTGTGATTTTGAAATTGTTCGATGATATCAAAGCGAAACTTCATACTACGGACGGGCACATTGTACTCTACGAGAAATGCATACAGAAGTCATATCTTGGTACCTTTGGATATGTATGGTTTGTCTGCGAGTGAATATGAGAAAGATGGTTAAGTGGTTTGTTTACATATACACCCATAAACAAGGAGAAATTACATACAATACCCCACAGTTGCATATGTATGTATACACTAGTATACTCCCAGCGGCGGAAGTCTTGAGCTGGAAGGCCTGAAATTACGACCAAACAGGCCTTCTTTAAAATACGAAAATACTTTTTGACATTGCGTGAGATTGGGAGGCAAGGCCTTCCTTGGCCATTGCCTAAAGAAGGCCATAGAACCCATGCAAAGTGGAAGGCCTTAGAAGGGATTTGCTTTAATTTATTTTTGTTAATTTATTTTATCATAAAATCATTATCCACTTCTACTTCGGTGCAAGTTTCGAGGTTGTCACAAGCACCGAGTATTAATATCCCATACAAAATAAAAGGCACATACATCTGTTTATGACACCGCACCTCTCAATAGTCAGCTTAAAACTGGTTCAAATTACAACATTTCATCAGCAGCATAAAACGACGGGGGTTTCCCGAAATGTATTCAGTCTAAGAAAACGTAAACAAAGCAGCACGGAAGAGTAATACAAAAATGTTGCAAGTATCGAGTTAAAATTTTTCGGATGTCGCAAGTACTGAGTGCGTAATGAAAAATATTTCTATGTTGCAAGAATCGAGGTGTGCAAGTATCAAGTATGTGCAAGAATCGAGTTACTACTGTACCCTGAAAATATTAAATTAAAAATATAATTTTAAAATTTGTATGAAATTTTCCAATTAAATTACGGTTAAAAAGAATCGGAAAAGAAATTTCTCAAAATTGTAAAAATCTTCTTCTTGGTTATATCTAATGAAAAAATGCATGCATTCCGCAGGCCTTATTTTAGGAAGGCATTACAAAAGAACCATTCCGCATGCCTTATTTGTGGAAGGCCTTGCGACTTCCGCCGCTGGGCTGGTACGAGTATAGATAATCACTGTATCCCAGTGGGGTTAGGTCTAAATGATTTCTGAACATTTTCCTCCATTTCTACTTGGGGTTTACATGTTTGGTTTCCATTGCATGTGACTCCAATTAAGGGGAGTTTAAACAATCTATTTGGTTTTACAGATGTTATCGCCAGCAAATACTCGTATGTTTTAGTTTAGTTAATCACAAAGACAGAGACCTGTACAGCTGTCGAGTTTGGAGTTCATTCATATGAATCTTCTTTTTATTCAGTGACTTTTAGCTTGACTCCAATATCATTTGCATCTGTGTATATATTATTATTTATTTCACTTTTATTGTCTCTGTGGTTATCAATTTGGTTTACAGCACAAAAATCTAACAGAAGATATAGATGGGTAGGTTATCAGTTCATGCGTAAATGATAAATGAGACTTCATGTTTCTCGTGGTTACACAGTCGAGCCCACAGACCTGCAAACACAAGCCGCCCCAGTGCTTGCCACTATACTACAGACGCGAACGATGGACGACGATCTAAGATTTGTATCATTTATTTTCCAGCTATTGACTGACTTTTTCCTCGAATGTAGTATATCAATTAAATGTTGTTGATATTTGTCAAACGAAACGGGAACTTTTAATTAATTACTCGTAAAAAGGCCTTTAGATTGATACTTATACAGATATATCTTAAATATTGAATGTCGCCTTTAGGGCTAACACTGTAATTGATTTTGACTTAACTGGTGTTAAGAAAATTGGGTCAGTTTCATTTTAACGTCTGACAATAAAAATCTTTCGTTTGACAGTTCTTTAGAAAATAAGGGAAACAAGATTGCTTATGTAGACAAGTGTTAAACTGGAAAAGTTTCCCCCCTACCAACCTTGGACACGATAAATAATCTAACTTGATAGCAATTAGTTTTAAGTTATTCTGACTAAGTACTGCCAATTTAAGATCCCTCTGAGCATTTTTCATCTAAATACTGATGATACCAACGAAAAATAAAATAAATAAATATTTTCCCATTGAACCACATGAAGGGACAGGGGAGAGCTTCTCGCAATCAGTGAGCTGTGTGCATTCTAGTTTTACACTCACCGATAGGGACCTACAGTTTTGAACCGGTTTCGAACGGTTTCCTGAGTAATACTTGATAGTGTAATCGTCACTAAGCGTGGTGTCCGTCGTCGAAAGAATTGTAAGGTTGTGAGAACAGTTTTCGAACCCACGTTGAAAGTCGCGCACACTAACCATTGCACTACCCACGGTCAATGAAGGGGTGGGGGAAAAGTTGGTATAGTTTGTGAGTTATAAACTTTCTATTTCCTCAGCCACAATTTTTTTCTTTGGAAAGGGGACAAACATCGTTATAGTTGTGATATTAAAGGATTCGCACAATGAACTACCGCCTTGAAAAGACACTCTTCTGAGAAAACTCGTAATTTCCTTGGGTTGAGAACACTCGTCTGGTCTTGAAATACTCTCCAGATACTTCGTAGGTGGCCGATTTAAGATAATCGCGAACTTAGTGTGTTGTCTACGCGATGATTGATAAACTGTGGGGCAGGTCAGGATCGGGTGTATTGGGTCGGTAGGATCCTTACAGATCCGGTGAGAACAATTCAGGATCGGTGTAGGGGAGTGGCATCGGCAGCCGAAGGATCAGTGAAAGCAATAGAATTGTCGGCGAAAGCCAATATGGGGGAATAGTCAGCGGAAGTAAATAGTCGACGAGGCGGATAGTCAGCCGTAGCAGCTATGATCTAGTAGACGGCCAAGCAGCTATGGTGGAAAAGTCTGCCTAAGTCGCTTTGGTGGAATAGTCAGCAAAACCGCTGGAGTATGAGAGTATTTTCTCTTATATTCGAAAAGGGTTATCCGTGTGTCTCATCCGACTATCGCGGTATCAGTCTTGTTGAAAACCTGATTGGACCTTATCAGTGTGGGTTTGGACCAAGCAAGTCCACTTACTTACTTACTTATCCGGTCACAAACAACCCCGAGGGGTCAGGGACCTTACAAAACGAAGATAACATATTTCGCCAACCAGTTCGACTGGCCAAATATTCACGCTACGCCAAATCCTAGAAAAGACCCATGAAAAGCAGATCGATACATACCATCTTTTGGTTTCGAGCTGATTCGCATTGCTGAAATGAATGCTTCACTTGAAAAATGTATTTTTGGCAATCAGTTTTAATTAAATACATATATTAAGCCATTACATATATTAGGCCAAGTATTTTCTCCGACCTGTTTTATGGGACCAGAAAAACAAATATTAATAAAAATATCAGAAAATATACATAGTCAATTATCAGTAATATATGGGAAATGCTTTCCAAATTCTTTTTTTGTTAAAAATCAAGTTTAACACGCTGGGAGAAGTGAAATACTCTTCATCAGATGAATCCATTGCTGTTCCCTTCAATTTTATAAACACAAATTTATGGCGACAATGTAAACATTCATAAATGCAAAACACAAAGGAAAAACGGCCCCGATTTCAGCGCCGATTCTCGCATTCACTCTGACATCCTCTATTTTCTTGCTCGCATCAAATATGTCGGCTTTGAGCGTGCATTCTACCATCAGCCTTATGCGTGCTCAATCTCTGCCTCTCCTCCGTCGTGCCTGCATTATCACATAGGATCATTCACTCGGGATATGCTTCCAAGCTGGTAGGGGCGTTCCAACACGTTCCAGTCTCTGCGAAATCTGTAAGATAGTCCTTAATCTAGATAATTCATTCGTTCTTCAGCTTTCGGGAATGTCCCTGTGCCCGGACACCCATACCATATAAATATCGTATTGCTGAACCATCTCATTAAGCGGAAGTCTTGGCCAGTTGTTGAGTTCAGAAATACTGATTCTAAGGACTTGATTACAGCCTGTTGGCCGTAAGTTACTTCGTATAATATATTTGAGTGCAATTGCGACAGCGCTGGGCAGATGTTGAGTGCAGGAATACCGATTTCAGAGACTTGATAGCCATCTGATTATCGGAGAAGACATTGACCCTCCAATACTTCGCAGACAATTAACCTTCAGCCAAACGGTTACTTCCCTAATCTACAAAACCTGACAAGGATCAGGTAGCCTACATGAAAGAGGTTTGGTTGTTTAGCCTTCACCTAATACCCTTAGATTCAACATCAACAACATCAACAATCCGCCTGCGACATTCTTTACTATGGATCAATAGTCCCTGTGGGTACGGTACGTTTTTAAGAGATCTGCGGCAATCCACGTTAGAAGTGAATTGTGTGACACTAACGTTTACCTTTGAGAGTAACTTTTCCACTCATATCCTACAGGACTGAAAGAGAGGTTATGGAAGGTATTTATGTTTCTACACTAATGGCTCTTAACTGAATGGCAAATTAGGTTTTGAAGTCAATTGTAAAGAGGTGAATCGGGACCTTGCACAACGGTTAAAATACTCGTACCATTGTAGTGTTTATCAGACAGAAGTCATGTCAATCGGAGAATTTGCACTCCGGCTGGGACGAAACGTCATCATCGCCTGGGTTATCAATATTTACTCTGTCAGTCAGGCGTAATTGAGTGTAACGTAATAAAATTAATTTTTCTCCTTAATGAAATTGCCCTCTTTAGTGTAGCCGGAAGTGTTTGCTGATATGCCAAAAAGTGAACATTTTCAATTGATAACTCATTACAGCAGTCAGTTTACTTCAGTTCACTTCAATCATTAACTTGACAGCTTTCCGAAAACGATGGATGGGATCGATAGATTTCAAACCATAACTGAAATAGAAGATGGATGCGATACAGCGTCACTCTTTTCCTATCTCCCATTTCAAAATGAAATGAACTTAATAAAAAAACAAAATAATACAAAGCATTTCTTTAACAAAAATTAACTGTCAACAGATAAGAAATGCATTTCGAGAGGCACAGACACATATACACTTGGATGCAATGTAGGGTAGATTTCACGCGAAATGTCCACCTCAGAAAAATATGTGACCAATCTTATTGCAATTTTGTGTATGATTTCAACTATAAGATCGTAATTTATCAGCCGGGTATTGTGAAATTTAATCCCTCTCTCTGATGTCCCTTCATGGGATATTACAGGAAAATATTTATTTATTTATGAGGGAGTTGGGAGGGAGTGGTAACAGTTTGTTTTTTTATGGTGATAAGACCCATTTTCTTAACTTAATATAATAAAACAAGAATTAAAAAAAAAATATTGTAGATGATTTGCATAGGCTTTTTCATAAGCCCTTAGTAAGCCCGTGTTTTAAGAACAAAGTTGCAACCTTTAATTTCTCAAAGTTAAATAAAAATATTTCTCAAATTTCAACACTCAGTTTGTTTTTACCAATATTGTTCAATGCACTTTGGGCCATTTTCCTATAAATCCCTTATTTTTCGAAGTTTTTCTTTTTTTTTATAAAAATTTTTCCTTTATGCTGCGCCATTCGTTCTCAGATACTGAATTTACATTTTTCTCACTGTAAGCAATTATTATTTTTTTTTTTGGGGAAATTTTTGAAACGAATGCTGAAACTTCTTCCTATAGAAACCCTAATTTTCAGAACTAAATTATTTTTTGTTTTCGAGGAAATATATTTTAAATACAGAATGTATTTAAATGTTTTCCAGGAAATATATTTTTAAATCTCCTAGTAGAGAAAAAGTTCAGGGGGCTAATTATGTAAGAATCGATATGGAATTCGTTAGCGTTTTATCGGTAGTGAAGTTTTATGAACGCATGTATTTTAAATATTCTTTCTATTTCTATTTCTAAATTTTATATTTTCTTGAAAACAAAAAATATTTTTTTAAGCTTAAGTCTTTATAGGAAAAAAATCGCAGGTTTCAGTTTAAAAATTAAAAGTGTTACACTTACTTACATACTTAGGTGGCCAACCCAGATGGTCAATGGCCTTACAAAATGAGGATAACATAAAGGGTTTTTCAACAGAGACGCTACAAAAGTAAATCGATAGGGACAGCAAACGACGCCATATTTTTTCCCGCTCTTTTGACATTTCTCTTCAGTAAGATTTGCCATTTCATCATGGAGAGATATACGAGCCAACAACGAGTCGAAATTATTAAAATTTACTACCGAAATTTGGAGTCAGTGGCCTCAACTTTAAGAGCGCTACGTCCAATTTATAGTCGTCATAATCGTCCTACCAGATCAACAATTGAGCGTCTAGTGGAAAAATTTGAATCCACAGGCACAGTACAAAATGTTCCCGTGCCAGTGAGACAAAGAAGTGCCCGTAGTGTCGAGAATATTGCTGCCGCTGAGGCTTCAGTTCAAGAAAGCCCAAATGTGTCTCTCACACGTCGTTCTCAAGCGTTGGGCATCTCTGTGACGTCGTTGTGGCGAATTTTGCGAAAAGATCTTTGCCTACATCCTTACAAGATCAAATTGACGCAAGAACTGAAGCCGCTTGACCACCATAAGCGTCGTATGTTCGTGAATTGGGCTGAGCAACAACTTGAAAATGATTCGGATTTTCATCGGAAAACCATCTTCAGCGATGAGGCTCATTTCTGGCTGAATGGCTTCGTCAATAAGCAAAATATTCGTTATTGGCCAGACAGCAATCCACACGTAATCCATGAGTCATCATTGCATCCCGAAAAAATTACGGTTTGGTGCGGTTTATGGGCCGGCGGCGTCATTGGGCCGTACTTCTTCCGTGATGATCAAGACCGGCACATTACTGTGAATGCGAATCGGTACCGTTCAATGATAACCGAATATCGTTGGCCCCAATTGGATAATATGAATTTGGAGGACATGTGATTCCAACAGGACGGCGCCACAAGCCACACAGCGAATGCCACAATCAATTTATTGGAAACCAAGTTTGGTGAACGTGTTATCTCACGAAATGGCCCAGTCGATTGGCCGCCTCGGTCGTGCGATTTGACGCCGTTAGATTATTTCCTGTGGGGCTACGTCAAGTCTATGGTCTATGCCAATAAGCCAGCGACGATTGATGAACTTCGTAGGAATATCGAACGTGAAATTGCAGCAGTATCGGCCGATTTATGCTTGAAAACCGTCGAAAATTGGGTTCAGCGTCTGGACTTCTGCAAGCGTGCCTGTGGTGGCCATGCAAAAGAAATCGAGTTCCATACATAATGGCATCGAACGTACTTTCACAGGAATAAAGAATTTCATTGGTTTAGATACCGGTTTTGTTTTATTTAAAAAAACTTTTGTAGCGCTCTTATTGAAAAACCCGTTATTTTTTCAACCGGCTCGATCTTCAGCTTTTCTCCTCCGCTTGGTAACACCAAGCTCTCGCATTCAATCGTCCACCTGGTCGTTCAAGCGAAGTCTTGGTCGTCCTATTTTTCGATGTCGTTCGAGTACGTCTTCGAATGAACCAGTGCTATTTTGATTCGCATAATTACGTCTATGTCTGGTTACAAATTATAATGCTCATGGGTCATCCGCCTTCAATCTATGTTCATATATTTTTCGTAACATTTTTCTCCCGAAGACTTCCAGTGATGGTTAATCAGCATGCGGTTTAATCCAGGATTCATGAGAGTCTGATATAGTTGGATCGTCCTTACTCGAGAGAGGGTCTTATTCCTAAGTGATTGCTTAACCCGAAATAACACCTGTTGGCAAGTATAATTCTCCATTTGATATCTAGGCTGACGTTATTGCTTCTGTTTACTGCACATACGTTCACCCTTTCCTCTACACGGGTGGATGTTTTGCTTCTCGTAAACATTGGAAGGGTAGTCGACGCCATCGTCCTGTATTTGCTCAACACCCTCATCTATATGGAAGTCTCCTGGAACAAGTAAAGCAGAACAGTGACCTCTCCATATTCCCAACATACTATGCGGATCTCCGACAAGATTGCCATCCTAATCACTGCAAAGTGGGGACCCTGATACATAGCCGTTGGTGTGACATTGTATTTTTCGGGAGAATTTACGCGCCTCATTATTCCTTCTGTAAGATTTAACTTGCTAACTCTCGCGCTTTCTCCACCACCTTTTTTTCTTTTTAAACAAACGGTTTTCCTCTCTCCTCTTCTCCTTATACCGCACTCGCGGCTCGTGTTGCAACTGACTGAAGCATTGCCATACGTGCAGCGTTCCTTTTATTCCTTGCTATGCGACACTCTTCATGGTGCAATAGTTAGTCTGTATATGGTGTTCAGTGTTCGTAGAGTAGGAATTGTACTTCCACTGCGTTTCTGGATCATGAGGCGGGGGTGAGTTCTGTGCTAGTAGCTGAGTGAGATGCTCTGCATATACCGTGGCTATCTCTGACAAATTCAGCTTTCCGACGCCCAACTGTCTCGGTTTGTATGACTTACGATCTGCATATACTTGTGCGAAACTTTGATGCAACAAGGCAGTGATCCGAATCGATATAAGCTGCTCCAATCACAGGTACGTCCATTACACTAGCAGACTGCCTTCCATCAATTTCCAGGTAATTAATCTGGTTTTTCGTCTGTTGAACTGGGAACAACCAAGTAGCCTTGTGGGGGTCTTTATGTTTATCAACCATGATTTTCGCCACGGCAAAATTTAACAGTCTTATTCCGATATCGGGAGTGGTGGCGTGTAGACTGAATTTACCGATGGTTCGTAGAACATGTCCTGGGTGTCATCGGCTTTTTTCTTGTGTCGGGGCATGTACACAAATTCGCGGTATGTTAAAGTATTTCGTTTTATGCGGATGGTGGTCATTCGTTCACTCACGGGATTGAACACTGAGGCCGGATGTCGGAGTTTTTTCACAAGTAAAAATCCGGTATCATTCTCTCATGGCAGCTGTAGTATATGTCCCAGTTCTTCTTCCTTGTACACCCCTGACCTGTCCATCCCATCTCCTGGATAGGACAAATGTCAGTCTTATAATTCTCGATGGCATCTACCAGTTGGATAGTGGCACCGGATCTGTATAGTGTCTAACATTCCAAGTGCATATCCGTAAATCGTAGTCTTTATAATGTTTGCGGGGGCGTCAATAAATAGGGAAGTTTTATGTTTCTCATTCACATTTTGTATGTAAAGCTATTATACACTGAACAAATTCAAATTCAATAGCTAAGAACACTCGCGAAGCAAATCGGTGGTAATGCTTGAAATTTAATTGCTCGAAAACAAAAAACTTTTTGAAATTTAAGACTCTCATAGGAAAAAGTTTTCCTAAAAAAAAAATTATTTCAAAACGTGAAAAATTATCTTTTTTAAATTTCTAAAAATTATAAAATTGTTGTGCTTGTTGGAAAAAGCCCCAGCTTTTATTTAAAAATGTCAAAACAGACTATAGCTCTGTTCGAGTACTTTCCCAGTAAAAATTTGCAAGAATCTACTTTTGAGAGCGAAACAACAATTTTACTCTCTTTATGAAAGTTTGCAAATAAAGTACGCGAACGACTTCCAGTAATAATTTGCAATGAAACAGCTGATGTTTATGTGTGCAAGGAAACAGCTGATTTTTCTGTTTGCATTTCATTAAACAATAGCTGTAATTTTTATTTGGAAGAAATTTTTATTAAAAAAAATTAGTAAACGACAACTGGATATACAGTGTTCGCCAGGAATGTTCGAAAAACTTACAAGTGGTAAGTATTCACATATATGTATGTATCTAATAAAAAGGGCAAAATTAAATGATCGTTGCAGATGATGATTTCAGGGGTTTGATGACACAGGAGGCGTCGAGTATGGGGGCATACGATGAAATTATATTCACCTCTAACACTCCTGATGCTACAATGGAAACAAATGTGGATGATGAAACTCCATGCTGTAGTTCTGCTGCGGAGCCCAAGAAAAGTATCTGGTTAGAGGCGACAACCAAACTGTTAATATCACAACCAAACTGTTAATATCCAAAAGTAGGAAAGACTGCATGCTTAAAAAATAAAAAGCAAATGTGGAAAAAAATAGCAGAAGAAATTTGTTCGCAAGGGTACAATTTTAATGGCCAGCAAGTGGTAGCAAAATTTTTTACTTTGGAAAGGCAGAACAAGAAAACTCAGCTTCACAACTCCAAGACTGGTCGTAATAGGCAGACCTGCCCCTTTGAAAGGTAAATTGTGTTTTACTTACATATATAAATGTTAAAAACTTATGTATGTTTTTTATTTCATGAAGCGAATTGGACGAACTCCTACAGGATCGAAGATCTATAAATCCGGAGTACGTTTTGAGTAGCGAGAAAAGGCGAACAGGTTTAGAAGAATTTATGGAGAAGGCTGAGGAACGTGCCAAAAAAAGAGAGGAAAATTACATGCTTCTTCGAAGAACTTTGGAAGAAAGCATAAAGAAAAGGGAGGAGCGGGTCGAAAGAAAAGAAGCTCTTGAAAATAAAAAAATTGAAATACTTCAAGAGCTTGTTATTCTGTTAAAAAAACAATCAAATTAAATATTTAACTAGATCTATTTTAAAATTCTTAAGTTTTTTAATTGTAAGTTGTATTTTACTGAATTGCACTGAATTACAAAAGTTAATTAAATGTTTTATTTTACTCATTTACATTGCATTGTAGTTCAGCACTTATTACATTACGCACAGAATTGCCTAGGGAGACTTGCGTATGATCTGGCAATTCCTCATTACAATCCAGGTATATTTCATCATTAAATTCCAAGTCATCTTCATTGGCAATGTTATGTAGAACACAACAGGCTCTTATAAAATGGCAAAGCTTTTTCATGCCACGCAACTTCCAGTAATAAAGCTGCCTAAATCTGCTTCAGCATACCGAAAGCGTGTTCGATTCTGACACGACCAGAGCTTAGTTTAATATTAAACTGCTTCTGAGCACTGGTAAGGTGTCCATTGCCCCTCTATGGTGTCACCACAAATTGGTTACAGGGATAGGCCGAGTCACCTAATAAAAAATAATCAAAATGTTACAAAGATAAGTTAGTATATTTAATCGAAGTGCTATTTCAGTATACAAACCTCCACAGTATGATGGCAATTTATCGTAAAGTGGGGAATTTTTAAAAACCCAACTGTCATGACAGGATCCAGGGTGTCCCACAAATATATTTATAAATTTTTTGTTTTCATCACAAACTCCTTGAAGACAGACTGATACATTTCCCTTTCTGTCGATGTATTCGTCTTTTGATTTTTTAGGGGGGATCTATAACGATGTGAGTTCCATCTATACAACCTAAAATAATTTTTAATTTGTATATTTTTATTTGTTTAAACTTAAACCACAGAAATATTACCTATAACTCTAGAAAACAAACATTTGGTTGCAAAACACTTGCTTGACTCCTGCTTTTTTTGTTCGGTTGTCCATTTTATTGTATGTGGACTTAGGGAGCTTAAGAACATTGAGAATCTTTGGATGACCAAGCATATTGTTGACAGAGACAGGTTAAACCTATCTGAAAGGTCTCTGAAACTGCAAGCTTCATGTCCCGCGAACCACAAAAAGACTAGAATGTGTACTTTTTCTGAAAGCTTTTTGTCAGGGCGCAGTTTTTTATATTCATTCCATTCAGAAAAATGTTGGCACAGATTTTGAAAAAGAGTCCTTGAAATTCTAAAATGCATGCGGAACTCAGATTCAGTATAACTCGGCACTGTTTTGTCTACGTACTCCTTTATAGAATTTCTTGAATTTTTTTGGCATAATATGCCTAAATCACTGGCCTTCATTTCATCCGCTCTATTGACCAAGTCAATAATGACGGCATCTATTTCGTCTTCACTTTCCGATGAGGACGAATCCAACAATGTTAGCGCAGAACGATAGCATATGCTCGTAAATCGGGAATTCCATTTCCACCTTAAAAAACATAAAACTTAATTATTCTTAAAAAACAAGGAACAAATAGGGTATTAAACGAAAAAAAATAACAACATTTTCCGCGCTGCTCCATATTTTGTGAAATATACGCCTCCAAAGCTTGAATGTATAATTTTTGACAAAGTTTGTAACCTCCGCTCTATGTTCTGCAATTTTGCCGCCGGACTTACAAAAAGTACGTCACGGAAAACGGACGGAAATATGTTTGCGCATGCTAACCTCACTACAAAATATATTGTACTTACAAATTCTTCCAACAAATATATTTTTGGAAGTTACCACAAGTTCCAATAGAATTGAAAGAAATTTTATCCTTTGCCACATACATACATTCTGGCGTGTATTTCCATACCTTTGCTACTGCCACAGTTGTCCAATAATGACGTCGCCGGTTCACCAGAATTTCCTGAATGCCACTGCACATTATTGTTTTCCATTTTGTTTCTAAATTTCACAAATATATTGAATAAAATATTAAACAAAATAATTTGTACTTAATTTGTACTTGTTAATTTATTTTTGTGTTTTGTTTCTTTACATAAAACAGCTGATTTCAAACAGCTGTTCTATCTTGCAATTTTATGTTGGCTAAAATTTCTCCAACCAAAATTTGCAAAATCTCTAACATCGAACTGTCAAAATTTTCGCTCTCTGGCTCTCATTTACTGAACTTTTGGAGTAAACACAAATTTGCACAAATTTTCGAGTACTCGAACAGAGCTTATTTCTCATACATTAACTAAAAATATTATTTGTTTTTGTGAAATTTTGAACAACCGCAGGCAATTTTTTTTACAAAATTTTTTATTTTATTTTCAAATGGTTTCAAAATTATTTATAAATGAAAGTGGATCCTATCAACATAAAATGCCAAACTTTGATTTGCTCCGCCATGCCTTGATGAAATTGTAAATCCCTTGACTGGTAAGTTATTTAGCGCAACCCATAAACGAAAGCGCAAAAAGTTTTGACAAAGTCTTCTATTTCCGATGGACATTTCATGTGAAATCCTCCATATACTTGTTGTAAAATGCTACAACAACAAAATAATTGTGTCACATACGAGACGACAACAAGAACAAGTCAAAAAGTGAACGTAACTATTTTTCCTCAGTCTTTCTGATCTGCGATAAGAGAAGAAGTCTGTCCATGATGCACATGCACATTCTACAAACCATACATGGGAAGAGTCTCGTGAGTGTGCAGATAATGTATAAATGAGGATGTGGATGGAGTAGATGTGGATGGAGTAGATGTGGATGGATGAATGAATGGTTGGCTGGGTGGATGGCTGGCTGCTTGACTTGGTTGGTTGCTTGGGAGCGTAAAGGTTAACAACGATACTTGTTGTTGTTGTATTGGTCTTGTAAGGTGAACGCTTTCATTTAGCTGTAGCTGGTTGGATGGGGCGATGAAAAAAGCAAAGTATCATTTTTCAATTTATTGATGATGTGCAATACTTTTTCCATATAAATGCACACAGACAGACTCAGTCACTCGTACAAAGCTACAATTTTCAAAAGAAACGAAAAAGAAGGTTATTAGGTTGATTAGTTTTCTTTTGTTCATTTGTAAGGGGGGGGGGGGGGGAGAAATGTAAGACTACTTGTAAGGAAGGGAATTGGACGGTAGGTGAATGGGGCACTATCCACAAAGTTCAATATTCAGATATTCATTGAGTCTCAAATTGTACTTCCAGTTAAATGAAATAAAATTACAAGAAAATTTGATTGTTGACATATATAAATAAGTATTGTTTGATTCAATTCATACATGAAATCAATTACACTATGTATGAAAATTAACAACAAAAGTTCTCTGATTCAGAAGCCACTATAAATTTTGTAAAACTTATGCTCTCTTAATCACATAAATAATCGAAATTTAATATTCTATGGATAAGGTTTTTGTTTAAGGATTTTTTAAATGTAAGTAAAATTTTCAAATTTTTGAAAGGAGCGTCCTTAACATTTTGGCATAACTGCAAAACAAAAAAATCTTTCTACAGGATTTAAATATTCTTTATTATTATTGTAGTTGATTCACCATAAGGCACAAGTAACACTGTGCTACACAAAATTTCGAGGGGTCTGATGTAGTATATTCTTCTAAACACAATCTACAGGAACCATGTTTATGATTGGACCACACTCCAAATATTCATATGTAATGTAGTCCCAAACATACTTGTATTGAAATGCAAACATTATCATGTTTACTGGCAAACAAGTAAGCTTTTAAAGGCTCGGGCAGACAAAAAGCGATTCGCGTTGTTGCATACACAGTGCAACAAACACAGCGGTATTTGTATCACAAACACAGATATATTGGGACCACAAACTCATATTATATTATAACTTAACTAATATTATAACTTAATTATTATGTAGTATTAAATAGGAAACACGATATGTTTGGACAGAAGTACCAATACTATATTTGCGACAAGCTCCAAACACACGTTATATTTGCACCCAACTTAGAACTTTTTGTTTTAAAACTAATTTATTTTTATTGTTTCATAGATATGAGTTTTACCCTTTAAACAGATTGGCTTTTAAAATTCGGTTGGAAAGTGGTTTATGTACGGGGGTTAAGTTCAGGAATAAAGGGCTTGCTGCCATTTTTCAGCAGACTCACTGGCACAGGTGATTTGTATACCCCAGGCGGTGATAACGTGTCAACTTCTCCGATTGCCATGACTTCTGCCTGAAAGAAATTACAATGGTCTGGTAGCATTTGTGCAAGTTCTAGACCCTGCTTTTTAAAATAGACTCCCAACCCTACGTTGCCATCTAGTTGAGAGCCACAATTGTATAAACAAACATAACACAATCGGACATTAAATTCAAATTCAAAAAATAACTTCTGTTACCGGATATGCTTCTTATCCTGTATGTCCGGGATATAAATGGAGAAGTGGTTCTCAAAGGTGGAAGTGGGTTTCAAATAATCCACTGCTGGATTGTCGCAGCTACCTTAGAATCGTCCCGATGGCAGTGTGGGCTGGTGATCCATCCCAAAGAAAGTCTTAGGCGGATTGCCGAAGATGCAGCCATTTGTCTTCGTAGCAAATCGTTTGCCAACAGGTGGAGGATAATACCCAAACCATCGGTAACGATTGTGCGAGGGGCACCTGTGATACATCTCGTTATCACTCTCTGGACATTTGTCGGTACTTTTGTCAGTACTCTGGAGTTTTTACCTATTGTTTCCAGTACCGGCCACCAAACAGCCGTATATATACAGTATTCTGGTGTAGATCCAGATCCCATTTCCCAACAATAACCTTTTTTACACGAATGTAGGGCTACTCTGGCGCTACTGATTCTATTCATAGTGTTTGACTTGAAACTAAGCTTTCTCTTGAGAATCACGTACTCGCACTATCTCTTGCACGCCAAAAAAGCTATCTTTTTTTCTTGTTTGTGCGCAATTATAACGTGTTTGGAAAAAAATGGTGACCCATAATATCCCATGAAGAGATTGGGGAGAACTTCTCACAATCAGTGAGATGTGCTCTTTCTAGTTTGTACCCTCACTGATTGGGACCTACAGCTTTACACCGGTTCCGACCAATATTTTGAGAAGTTTTTCCATACCTAAATACTCGATAGTGGCGCCATCACTAAGCCAGGTGACCGTCTCCGAAAGAAGGTACAAGAGCCACGCACAGTAACCACTGCTCCACCGACGGCCACTAACGTGTTTGTAGCTTGTCGCAAATATAGTATACTCCTGTCCAAACACATTTTGTTTTCTATTCAAAATTACATGATTGAAACATAATGATTAATACATGTGTTATAATATATGTGTTTGTGATCCAAACAGAGATTAGTTTGTGATACAAACACAGATTTGATTGGTGCAGTGGTTTCTTAATTTGTTTGTCGTTATGCTCTGCAGAAAGCAAAATAATAAAAGAGGGATAAAGAGAGATTGTTCCCAGCCTAAGTTAATATTATTGCAAGTGTAGTATAACTGTATTTTTACATTATTCTTTCAGTCAGCCAGTAAATGACTTGTTGACTGATCTGTTGCGTTTTAGTTTCATGCATTCAGTCATCAATAGTGCGTTTGGCAGGAAAAACCCGAATGCCTCGATGAGCGGATATGGAGGCTTGGGATGAAACATACATGTGGCTCTATATAAAAGTATGCATCTGTGCAAGTAAATATGCTAATGTTTGCATTTAAATATAAGTAATTTATGACTTGCAAATATATGAATATTTGGAGTGCGTTCCAAACATTTACGTGGTTCCTGCAGAATGTGTTTGAGAGAATGTGTTTGTGAGAATGTGTTAGAATGTGAATGTTATTTTTCAGCGTGTAGACACTTTTTCTATCACTTGGAGACAAAGAGTAAAAATATAAATAGAAGTTTTAAGAGTAAATGAAAGTCTGTTTACAACAATACAAATGAATTTTATAATAAACGTTTTTATCTGTGGGAAAAAGTTTCAGCATTTGCGGTAAACGTGGAGTGGACCTAGTAAAAGATATTTTTTTTCCAATAAACGCCGTCTAAACGTTTTTTTTCTGCGTGCAGCAAAATATTCCCCACATGTATGAAGTGTTAGCTATTCGTTAACCTTCAGTAGGGAAAATTGTATATATCGTCACATATAAAAGCTGGGCGTACAGCTGGACCTGTGTGGTCATATCAAGTCAATAGTTTACCGGCTTTGTGTCAAACTATATGTGTCAAAGATCTGATAACTACAATTGCCAGTGACAAATTACGCCGCTGGGCTTTCAAAACCCGCCATGTGTTTTCAGTGAAGCAATAAACCTAAAATATTCTGGCATCGTTTGTTCGACAACTTTGACTTGAGTAATACTATTAACTTCTAGACTAATGCAAATATCGGGAAACGGCTTCATTTATGACCAAAACAGTTTCGAAATTAAACAGTTTCGACTAAAACAGTTTCGAAATTTCGCAGAATCACACATAGCGCTATTTGCACGCCAATCGGCGATTATTATTTAAGAATTAGCATTTGTACAGGTAAATTAAATCAAAATTCGATTTATAATTATCTTCCAATTAAAACGAACTTCGAAAAACTTTAATATTCCAAACGGCTGTCATTTCTATGTTATATATTAAATAACTTCTAAAGATTTAAGATTTATGTTGTATGGATAAGTATTTCGAAATTGTTGCAATATTTGTTATATTTAACATTTTCAATTGCATTTAATATTTGCCAATTCCCGGTACAATTGGCATACAGACTGACCTACCCCCATCCGCCGTGACCAAGGAAAACAACGTCAGCCTGGAGAGAGATAGGAGAATTGTGCTTGCAAATAGATGTTATTTTCGGCTCAGCAAGCAGTTTAGGAACAAAGCCCTCTCTCGACGGACAAAAGTCCAGCTATATCAGACTCTCATTTTACCTGTCTTGACATATGGCTCCGAAACTTGGGTCATATCGCAAGCGGATGAAAAACACCTGTTAGGGAAAACGGCGAGTACCGACGTCGCTGGAACGCAGAGCTATATAATCACTATTCTGACGTGGACATAGCTAGACGAATCAAAGTGTGCCAATTGCGTTGGCTAGGCCATGTTATCAGAATGGATGAAGATGAGCCAGCGCGAAAGGTTTTTGATAACGTTCCCGATGGAAGCAGGAAAAGAGGACGACCAAGACTCCGCTGGAAAGACCAGGCAGAAGAATCCCTCCGTATCATTGATGTTACCAACGGGCGAGAAAAGGCGAAGGATAGAGCCAGTTGGAAGAATATGTTGAAATTTGTTTAATTTGTTTGTTTAATTACTATGTGTAAGACGTCTGACCTCATGAGGTTGTAATATAGTTAATAAAAGTATATTTTTTTTAATATCAAATATTGAGATATGCACGTTATACTGGAGCATAAATTCCATTAGAAACTTAAAATCTAATCCATTACATCCTTATGTTTATTTACAGATTCACAAAATGCACAATTGATTGGATTTTCCTGCATTGTAGGGAAGGGAGATACAAACAGATATCCAAATAAAACCCAATTCTCCAAACCGTAGAGGTAAGTTCAATCGTAGTTTCTTCTGAATATACATATATTTTTGCCTGTGTTTGTTTTTCATGCTTTACATTTTCCTTTTGCAAAAAGTCTTAAATAAAATGAAAGAATATCGTAAGAAATTGTATCTTATATTAAATATGTTTGTTTATTACTTGAACATAAATTTCAAGCATTTCATCTTAGTTCCATATCTTCTGTTCTCTCACTTAACGTTGCTCTACATTTCTGGGCTTCAGGAACTTCTTTATGATGACGAGAAATTCGAACTGATACCGATGCCGTTGCAACAGCGTTCAGTTGTATGCAGTAAAAACAATAATTTTCCCTCTTACGCATTCTGCTCATTTGTCTTTGCTGCTGCTTTTGCTGCATCGTTATCATCAGCATTCCTTGCTAAGATGATACACCCTATGACAGGTTAAATGGTGCAGAGGAGATGTGGAAATTGTACTGTAGTTAGAGGTTACATAAATTTAGTGTTATGAACTTAAATGTTGTTTAGCGCTGAATAGTTGGTAACCCTATTTAGGATCTAGTTTTATTGGAACTATAGGGTTATTCAATAAAACCGCAGATTTTTTATAAATAACACATACCAAAATTTGTCGAAGTGACCTTTTTTAACACATCATGGTTTTTCGACCATGACATTAATGTATGAAACACAAGGTCTGCTAAATACCCACCACGACTCCTCTGGCAAACTCAGGATACGCGCATCAAAATTTTCAATGACTTTTTGACACAGTTCTTCTGGATATCATTTATAACGCATATGAATCGCCTCGGACTTATTGACATAGACCATACTTTTTACGTAGCCCCAGAGAAAAAAGTCCAATGGTGTCAAATCGAAAGAACTCGGAGGCCATCTGACCTCGTTGTTTCGTGACATAATGCGTCCTGGGAACTTCTTTGCTTTATGCGCTGTGTAGCAATTGGCACCGTCCTATTGAAACCGCAAATTGTCCTACGCTATGTAATCTAATACAGGCCATACAAAGTTTGTTATCAAGTCGAAATAATGTTCACCATAACAGCTTTACCGGCATCATCTTCGAAGAAGTACGGTCCGATGACTCAGCCAGCCAAAAACTCCACCCAGCATACAAACTGTTTTCGTCCACTATGACTTTGACTGCGGTAAAAAACAAGTAGTAGCCGACAGCAACAGCCATTTGAAAGTAAATGTATAATGACTGCGATAGTCAAAGCTTAGTCGTTTTTTGTAGTCAAAGCAAATAAATTGATTATTTTAAGGATATCATACGAGATTTGTGTGTGAAATAGAAGGTAAATAACGTAATGCACATGACTTTTCTCGTAATTTTGGCAACACACATAATTCAAAAATAATTTTCTTCAGTTTTTATCACATTTGATCAGCAAAACAGCATTTTACAAAAATAGGGATTTAATTTAATACAAATTAGGATATAATTTTTTCAGGCGAAAAATTATCGTAGCCTGCCAAATTGGGTATAAAATAAATATAATGAAAAATAAATAGTATTCGATTTGATATTTAATCAGCGCTTTACTATACGAACATGTCCAAAACGCGACTTTTTCCGTTTAACCTCCATTATCGCCATGCCAAACTGTCCTGCAATTAAAGCTATCTATAAGGGACATCTACGAAACCTTCTACCACAAACTAATGCATTTATTCGTATAACTGTGTTATTATTTCAAATTATATATTAAGGGTCAAACGATGAGCGGCCAATATTATTCACAGCTGTTGGACAGATTCGATATTGATAAACCATAAACGTGTTCTTCCACCATTTTGCCGAAAAAATATCTTTTTTTTTTAAAAAGTCACTGAGTTGCCAACTGACCTCGTATTTAGTTTAAGAATAGAACCCGATTAACATTTTCACCAATTTTTCGGTTTTACACATTGTACTTGCAATGGTTCCACATGCCGAATTTAACATGGGGATATCCTACGAGGAAGTCAATTGATCTCTTTCTGCAATACTATTCTACATTTATGTAGTTCGTACACGCTAAAAAATCTGTCTTGTTTTAATTTGGATGCAAATACATATGTCGAGTTTGTAGTTTGTCGTCAATATAGTATACTTGTGCTCAAACAGATTGTGTTTGCTATTCAATATAACATTTTTGAGGCACGATGATTAATAGGCTATAATTTATGTTTTTGTGATCCAAATGTGGTTTTCTGTTTTGGTTGAAAACAGCTATAAATAAAAACGAGGTAGATAACAAAGAGACAACAAGGCGGCAGATCTTCAATACGTGAAAGCAATGCTTGCAAATATGTACATGTTTCCTTCAATATGTTGCTTGGGCCATTATTTTTCAGCGTGTACTACCATGTCAACTACTTTTATATAAGTAGAGTCAACGTTACAACTATGTGGCTAGAGCTAACATACTAACTACATGCCTAGCTACAGTTCAAGAACCCTACCGGCTCAAAAATTTTAAATACACCACTAGTTTGTCACTATTTAAATTAAAGATACAAATCAATAGAATACTACTTGTTTTTCGCAAGAGATTGTTAGAGAGAATTTAAATTTACATTGCGCTGACTACCTTCTGCTGTAATAACGTACAGAAAAGTGTCGACTGCCGCTCACTTGCACTTTGAGTTCGTATGACCTAGTTACGTTGCTGGCGCTTAAAACTAATTAACTGCCTGTATTACTAATTACGCAGCTGGTGTTTGGTTGAAATTGCCAATAAACAAACCTAGTCCGGCATTTAAACGAGTATAATCTAAAATATACATAAAACAAAACCTGTTTTAGATACCAATGAAATTCTTTATTCCTGTGAAAGTACGTTCGATGCCATTATGTATGGAACTCGATTTCTTTTGCATGGCCACCACGGGCACGCTTGCAGAAGTCCAGACGCTGAACCCAATTTTCGACGGTTTTCAAGCATAAATCGGCCGATACTGCTGCAATTTCACGTTCGATATTCTTACGAAGTTCATCAATCGTCGCTGGCTTGTTGGCATAGACCAAAGACTTGACGTAGCACCACAGGAAATAATCTAACGGCGTCAAATCGCACGACCGGGGCGGCCAATCGACTGGGCCATTTCGTGAGATAACACGTTCACCAAACTTGGTTCTCAATAAATTGATTGTGGCATTCGCTGTGTGGCTTTTGGCGCCGTCTTGTTAGAACCACATGTCCTCCAAGTCCATATTATCCAATTGGGGCCAAAATAATTCGGTTATCATTGAACGGTAGCGATTCGCATTCACAGTAATGTGCCGGTCTTGGTCATCACGGAAGAAGTACGGCCCAATGACGCCGCCGGCCCATAAACCGCATCAAACCGTAATTTTTTCGGGATGCAATGATGACTCATGGATTACGTGTGGATTGCTCTCTGACCAATAACGCATATTTGGCTTATTGACGAAGCCAGTCAGCCAGAAATGAGCCTCATCGCTGATCGTTGAGGCCCCTTAAAGTTGGCCTCTTTAAGTTGAAGCCACTGACTCCAAATTTCGGTAGTAAATTTTAATAATTTCGACTCGTTGTTGGCTCGTACATCTTTCCATGATGAAATAGCAAACCTTACTGAAGAGAAATGTAAAAAGAGCGGGGAAAAATATGGCGTCGTTTGCTGTCCCTATCGATTTACTTTTGTAGCGTCTCTGTTGAAAAACCCTGTATTTATATAGGGTTGGCATGAAAGTAGGTTTTTTGATCAAAGTAATTTTCAATTATTTTACTCAAATAATTATTTTTAATCTATAATGTAGGTGCCATTTTGTTCAATAACTTCCGCCATCGTTCAGGCAACTTTTTGATCCCAGATTCATAGAATAACTGGTCCGTCCCACAAATATACACGAACAACTTGGTTTGTAGGCCGTCTTCTGTACTGAAGGATTTTCCATTCAAAAAGTTTTGCAGCTTCCTGATAAATGAAAGTCCAGACCACACCAACCAGACATATAAAGACGATGTGGGATTACGTCCCATCCAAGCTCTAATACACACAAGCTCTGCAAATATATGTGAGTCCTATCGTTGTCGTGATGGTAACCACGCCTTTGCGATTTTCCAACTCAGGTCGTGTTTCTTGCAGTGCCTCATCAAGGTTCGTTAATTGCTGACAATAGATGTCAGATTTTTTGTATATGGAATTTGAGGTTTGGAAGCTTTGATTTCGTTCTCATCAACCTCATTTGGCCTACCGCTCCTGTGGCCGTTTTTGATCGTGAAATTTCCAGAACTACATTTTATGAGCTTTGGCATGTGCGTCCTGTTAAAACATCCAAACCATACACGTCACAAATATCCCCCTGTGCTTCCGCGGCATTTTTGCCTTTTCGGAAATAAAAGAGAAAAATATGACGAAAATGCTCATTTCGATCATCAATATTCACAACACGATTTAAATAAAAACTGACCGCTGAAAATAATGTGACATTCATAAATTTAACCTTGAAATGTCTGCTGTGTAACTGTATAACAAAGGATTTAGACAGCTGATGAAAAGCATTTCACAAATAACAAAAGCATGGGCAAATCCAAGTTACTTTCTTGCCAACCCATTATGTTATAGTGTTAAATTTGTCAATAGGTCTGCGATCGGTGCAACCTATTTAATTTTCTGATAAACTTGCTTTACAGTGTAGGACATTTTCATACTCTGCATGTATCTACCGAAGAAGTTCCGTTTTTTCTTTCCATTTCCAATTTCAACTTACCGGAGTTTTCAACCAACCATATCCATATGTGGTGGTGTACTTGTAAACAGTCAGCAGAAGTTCTTCGTTTTAAAAGATACGATGTTTTCTGCATTTGCGGTTGTTGTTTTTTTTTTCGTGACGACTGCTCCGTTTCTTTGCAAAGATTTATGTTATTTAATGTTTTTTCTCTTATATATTTTTTGCCTCGCATCACTTGGTTGGTTTGTTGTTCGTTTGCTTCAGAGAGTTGTTTGTATGAATTTTTCCCATTTTTTTCTGCTGCATACAATTTGTTGCTGCTGCACCAACAACTTAACAATAAATATAAACAGATTTGCTGCCATTTTGGGTTCGTTTTTTTTTTCTCCCATAAATTAAATTGGAAAGTTTTTTATTCGCACATCTCTTTGCTCGTTCCCGCCGTTTGCCGTCTGACTTTTCATAGTTGTCGGTTTCAAACTTTTCACAGAAAAAGAAGCGCCACATTTGTATTTTTTTTTCACTGAAACTAAAATATTATTTATTTTGAATAGAGCATAATTTTTGTGTAATTAACATGAAATGCTATTTTTCAAAAAAATAAAGGCAACATAATTTGCTGTTTTCTGAGGACAAAGTTGCAAGAGGGATGGATGATGCATTTGCCGGGAATCGTGTGTTTTACAACATCTGAATGATAAACATGTATGAATATAGAAGTGACAGTTAGGAGGGATTTTCGAGTAATTAATGCTTGTGATTTAAATCAAAAAAGTTAAAATTGTATGTGTCTTTTTATGTCATTATGACATTATGAGTTTTTGCATTCAATTCTATATTTATATATCTGTACGTAATGTTTACCTAACAGGACGTTCGTCCATAATACATCTTTAGTTTACGACATACTGTGCACGAAATTTTAGTACTTAAATATATTCTCGGAAATTAAGATTTGGCTAAAAAAGTTTAAAAATCTTAAAGAACCTGCCTTTCAGCAGTCTTGTATGATTTCTCAAAAACTGCACGGCATACCAATAGTTTTAGTAAAAACAGATGTTTCACTCAATATTTCACTATGATGGTGTAAAAAATGTAAGCGCTAAATATCGGGTTATGAGTATATTGCCCATTGAATATTAGGTCTTCTTACGAGTACAGCCGATAAGAATTATTGGAGTTTGATTGGGCTTAGCAGTTATTAAATGGTTCGTATAATCATGCTGCGCCATATACTACAATTTTCATTGAATACTTTACGTTTAAATACTGGCTTTCAGAAACCCAGTTCCACATGAAAACAATATTTCAAGTCATAAACCAACGCTTACATCGCTTACTTTTTTGCTCTTTTGTAAGCGATTGAGGAAGCGATAACAAATTTTGTTGGTTTAGTTAATTTTTATTAGGCTGTATATAATCTTGATATTACTGTAATTGTAAAGTTTGGAATTTGAAGCCCCGTTATTTGGAAGCAGATGAGACCAATTTGACATTTATGAAGTGACAGACTGTTAGTTAGAGGTTAGAAATTTATCAAATCGGTCACTTTACGCATGGAGAAAATTGGGAAATATTAAAAACTTTCTTCTAAAGTCCTGAGTCTTCAACACAAACTTTAAGAAATCTGCGAAATAAATTCGATAGAAATAGAGTCTTATCAACGCAGTTTGTGGATAAATTTGTGAAGCTAGTTCGTCAATCGGGGTTCTTAGTGGGCAAAAGAACTCGTGTACGTACTCGTCCAATGCGTTCAGTAGAAAATATTGCCGCTGTAGTTGAAAGTGTCCTCGAACAGCCATCAGCCTTCAACAACAGCCACCGTTCAGAGCACTTGATCATTCGCATTTCTTTGCACAGTATTGTGCATAAAGACCTTGGTATAAAGGCCTATAAAGTCCAATTAGTCAAAAAAATTAAGTTTCGTGATCATCCGATGCGTTTTCGATTCGCTGAATGTGCTGCAGATAGCTTGGCTGAAGATGAAAATTTTAACCGAAAAATTCTCTTCCCCGATGAAGCTCATTTTCACCTAGGGGCTATGTTAACAAACAGAATTGCCGCATTTGGGGCTCGAAAAAACCACACGTCGTCGAGGATTAGCCGATGCATCCACAGCGAGTGTCGGTTTGGTGCGGTTTTTGGCATGGCGGTATCATAGGACCATTTTTCTTCGAAAATGAGCAAAGAGCCGCCGTTCCCTTCATTGGGAAGCGTCACCGTGCCATGCTCAGCAATTTTTTGTTTCCAAAAGTTCAAGAAGATGACATGGACAACGTATGGTTACAATCGAACTTTTGCGCACTGTGTTCGAAAACCGCATAATCAGCCGAAACTCGGAAGTCCATTGGCGGCCTCGTAGTTGCGATTTGACCCAGTTAGGCTATTATCTCCGGGCCGCCGTGAAAGGTAAAGGTCCAATTAGTCTTGACGGTTGACGTTCTACTTAATATTGCGCGGTTAGTTATGACGGTTAGACGGCAGAAAGACAAAACAAACCACAAAAAACTAATCGAGGAGCATTTGTACAAAATATAATTTGCGTGCATGAGTTTTATGTTAAAAAGTGATTGTGTCAAATAAAAAAATGAGAAATAAAAAGAAAATTGTGGTTGCCGTGTAATTGTGTATTGCCGCGCACAAAATGTCGAAGTAGAAGCAAGAACAATAACAGCTGATCGGTCTTGCGGCTGACGGTTGACGATTGATTCTGCAACCTGCAGAAGTCTACCATCGTAAACCGTAAATTTTTGTTGTCTCTCTCTCAAAATGCAACCCCAACTCAAACAGCTGATCGCTTACCGTCAACCGTCAAGACTAATTGGACCTTAAGTGTTACGCAAACAATGATGACACCATTGAGGTTTGAAGCTGTCGTTCACGTAGACCCAAACAGACCCGACAAATTGGGTAGATCGAATGAGTTACTGTAAAGCAAGTCGTGGAATATGCCTTACCAATAAAATCATAATTTTAAAAACTATTTATTGTGTTTTTTTTTAAGCGAAATTAAATTCCAAATTTTACATGGCCTACGTTGTATAACTGATACCTTTTATTGGTATTCCTTTACAACTACTCTCTGGAGATTGTAAATGGTTCAAAACCAATTGGAACGTTAATTACGAAGATACCGCCACTAGGTAATTTTCAATTAAATTACACTGGTTTGTTTGAATTTGAATTTTATGACCGATTTTTTAGGTTTTAGTTAATGTATGAGAAATTCATACTATAATCTTACAAGGTCAGGAACATTTTTCTAATTGAAAAATGGTTGGCTTTTGTTGGAAATAATATACAATTCAGTTAAGCACAGTCACTTCAAGTTCATCATCAGATGCCTAACTACTGTGTCTGAATTGATACCATCGGTTTATCATCAGTCGTATATATACAAACTCAATTCTGCAATATACATATGCGAATTAGTATCGATCGAAGATCCCTAAGTATCAACACACACTGAAAGGTTTATATAATTCCAACACAAGAACATACAGCTTTTGTCCACCATGTTCTTCTTTTCCTCGTGTGTACTCGCATCGTTGCAGTGCTTTGAGGTGACTTTTAATCTATATTACAGAGTTGTATTTTTCCGTGGTCTAGCTTTTTGGTGACCCGGCTAGTATCAGTTACTTTTATTCGAATTTGAATTTTATGACCGATTTTGTTAGGTGGGGCAAGTTGTATCGATGCCAAACTCACTAAGACCTTTTAGTAATACAACGTTATTAAACACTAGCCCCACCGGAGGTCCATTTAGTTCGCTCCAAGAAACTCAAGATTCTGACAACGCCTAACTGAGAAAAATCTCCAGGGTGTCTAAATAAGTAGGATCCCATATCAGCTAGAGCTGTATACGTGCAGAGAATATGTTCAGTGGAATCTCCTTCTTCCTCATAGTTACAACTGCTAAGGAAGTCAGTTGCCCTTACCGTTAGTTCCGTCGCATGTCTACCAATTAGACAGTGTTTTGAATATAGCATTGATGACTGTCTAGAGGTAAAATGTTAATAGATCTCCTGCTGTACACTATCGGCCAAATTTGTATTGTGTATTGTGCGTACACAGTCTATGCTCCTTGCATTATTACTTATGCTTACATGCTCCCAGCGGCATGCTGTTCTTCGCTATGCCCTGTGTCTTGATGCTGTCTGCCATACCATCTAGTTATGAGATCTGCGGCAGTCTTTGGTTGCGCAGTGGCAATGGTTCCAGTAACTTGATGACCACCTGACTGCGCGTAAAGACGTTGACTCCAGTCAGTTCTGGACTGCAATCTCTCATCCAGTCCGTCACTTCTTCAATAGCCAACATTTCAGCCTGATACCCGCTACAATGATCAAGTAGTCTACGGGCACAACCCTTGAAACCATGAAATAGTGAACTGTTAATTTCACGCTTCGGACCGTCGAATGGACCGTCTTGATCAGACAAGCGAAAATATTTACACTTTCGAAGCAGTACGTGTTTCTGAAAGCTCTACACTGCTTCTTGAATCGAAAAATGCAACGGAGTAAGGGATAATATAGAGATTTTTAGAATGTTGTACTGAAGTGCTTCTAAAAAATAATCCGAAGCTGTGAAATTCATCACAATTTATTCAAAACTCTAAGCAATGTTTCTGTCTTAGACAAAAAAAAAACATTTTTCAATCACTTCTAAGAAGCAATGAATGAATACTGCTTTCTTTTGACTGTATCAAGAGCTTCTAAGTGGGAACAAACCATGGCTTCTATCAGCGCATTGGCTAGTGCCTGCGAGCACCTTTGGTGCTTCCAAGACTACTTTTTGGCGAGCAGAATTTTTTCTTGTATGTAATACAACTACAAGCCTCTAGACCTTTTCCTGTGGGTTATGTAAAGTTCATAGACTAAATGGCTAAGCCGGCTAAGATTAAAGAAATGAAAGCCAACATTACTCCCGTCATTCGCGAAATACCACTCGATAAGCTGGAACGCTTGTTGAAGTTTTAGGCTTCAGAATAAACAATTTATGTAAAAGAATAAATGTAATGAATGGTGTCGGTGTTGTGCACGAGGACTTTAGTGTCTTCATTAGGTTGTTATTTTTTTGTATTTTTTACCATATTACGTCCTCTGCACTACTATGTGGTTAGTAAAGGAACTAGTTCCTACGACTCAGTAACATGAAAGAGTATGTAACTGCCTTTTTTACTTAGAGTATGTAACTGCCTTTTTTACTTTCGACGGTTTTCAAGCATAAATCGGCCGATACTGCTGCAATTTCACGTTCGATATTCGTACGAAGCTGGCTTGTTGGCGTAGACCATAGACTTGACGTAGCCCCACAGGAAATAATCTAACGGCGTCAAATCGCACGACCGAGGCGGCCAATCGACTGGGCCATTTCGTGAGATAACACGTTCACCAAACTTGGTTTCCAATAAATTGACTGTGGCATTCGCTGTGTGGCTTGTGGCGCCGTCCTGTTGGAACCACATGTCATCCAAGTCCATATTATCCAATTGGGGCCAAAAATATTCGGTTATCATTGAACAGTAGCGATTCGCATTCACAGTAATGTGCCGGTCTTGATCATCACGGAAGAAGTACGGCCCAATAACGCCGCCGGCCCATAAACCGCACCAAACCGTAATTTTTTCGGGATGCAATGATGACTCATGTATTACGTGTGGATTGCTGTCTGACCAATAACGCATATTTTGCTTATTGACGAAGCCATTCAGCCAGAAATGAGCCTCAGCGCTGAATATGATTTTCCGATGAATATCCGAATCATTTTCAAGTTGTTGCTCAGCCCAATTCACGAACATACGACGCTTATGGTGGTCAAGCGGCTTCAGTTCTTGCGTCAATTTGATCTTGTAAGGATGTAGGCCATGATTCTTTCGCAAAATTCGCCACAACGACGTCACAGAGATGCCCAACGCTTGAGAACGACGTGTGAGAGACACATTTGGGCTTTCTTGAACTGAAGCCTCAGCGGCAGCAATATTCTCGACACTATGGGCACTTCTTTGGCTCACTGGCACGGGAACATTTTGTACTGTGCCTGTGGATTCAAATTTATCCACTAGACGCTCAATTGTTAATCTGGTAGGACGATTATGACGACCATAAATTGGACGTAGCGCTCTTAAAGTTGAGGCCACTGACTCCAAATTTCGGTAGTAAATTTTAATAATTTCGACTCGTTGTTGGCTCGTATATCTTTCCATGGTGAAATGGCAAACCTTACTGAAGAGAAATGTCAAAAGAGCGGGAAAAAATATGGGATCGTTTGCTGTCCCTATCGATTTACTTTTGTAGCGTCTCTGCTGAAAACCCCTTTACTTATACAATAAATACGTCTTAAGGCACAATCAGTATATCCTGTTCTAACTTCCACACATATAATTTGCTTAGCCTTACACAGTCCACAAATTTTATAGTGCGTTCAGATTTTGCAAGAACCATTTTTGAGCATAAGAATATAAACACAATAAATTTTCAGAAAATTAAGCTTACATATTAATACCTGTTGACTTTGAATAATTGGTTTTACGACCTCCCCATTAAGATGGCTATGATGTGAAGACTATAAACGTAACAATATCTCTCTTACGAACTGGCAGGCACTACCCGCATATTAAACTTCTCAAATTACAATTGATATCCGTAATAAAACTCAAGGAAATTAATAACATTTAATTTATAAACCCATACAGGTGATTATATTTTCAACACAATATCGTCCTTTCCAATGATGTGAAAGAGATACGCGCGACATGAGAAACGAAACTTCATTTAACATAATACTGAAACAAGTCACTCATTGATGCGTCCCTAATTGTGAGCTGCCTGTGTGTAACCTCAATCTATTATTCCCAATCAAATCCTCACACGAACAGGGCAGGTGCAAAATCACAAGATTTATGAGATCCCCACCCCGTCTTTGTTGCGTTTAAGAAACAAAGGCAAAAGAAGAACACACCCAACATCCCTTATAGAAATCAAAATCTTTTCTACAAGAAAAAAGAATACAATCCCAATGTATGTAAAACAATTCAATAGTTTTTTCTTTTTGCAACACAAACATACAACAGATCCATGCGATTGTTTCCCCTACTCAGTGCCCAATGATCAAAGTCCAAAGCAACGAAGCCATTTAAGAGTAAAGCAAAATACAAAAATCTCAGCTCAATACAATGAGATTATAGCGAAACAGCCTGTCTGTTATTTAGCGCAGACAGGTAGCAAAACCTTTTCGTAAGGTTGATGATGAGACAGGACGGCCGATACCCAGAAAAAGTACTAGACGGATGGATTGTTCGAGGTATAAAATGATGATGCATTCAGCAAATACATGAAATAATCTCGATCCAGCTGCTTTTTTGTTGTTGAACAGGCCGGTCTTATTGTTGATCAAGTCTCATTATTAAAAATGGTTGTGACTTTTTTTTGAAACAACATTTTGAAGCAGACCCGTAAAAAATTGGCAAGAAATGATAAATAAAAGTTTATATTTTCACGTTAATGATAGTATACGGATAGAAAATGATTTTTCGCAGCGATCAACTGTGTTCGTTAGGGTGTTTACGTTGATGCGATGAAAAGTTTCGTACATCCGATGAGTTTATTGCAGCATCAACGAATAATATCAAACAAGGTGTTTTAGAACATTTGTCATTGATTCTTTTGCAGCAACCATTCAATTTTTATTGCTTCAATGAATAATATTATTGTACATTTTGGAGAGGCAAAATGTAAGTGTTTGATATTTAAAATGTTGTCACTTTTTTCAGTATTTTATTTACTTTTTTATAGAATTTTAATTTGAAGTAGACGAAACTAAGTAGCAATTTCTACAACGAAACTGATTTGTATGTAGTTAAGCCATCAAATTGTCGTGGGGTACACTGTTTCTTACTTACTCACTTACTAGCTTAGGTGGCCTCCAACAACCCATAGGGGTCAAGGGCCTTATACAATGAGGATAACAAGTTTTTACAACCGGTTCGATCTTTAGCTTTTCATTTCCAGTAAGTAACACCAAGTTCTCGCCTGGTCTTCTCAGCGAAATCTTGGTCATTCTATTTATCGATGTCCTTCGAGTACATGACTGTACAACTAGAAAGCGCACAGCTCACTGGTTGCGAGAAGCTCTCCCTAATCCCTTCATGGAATGTAACGGAAACCCGTTTTTTTTTCGAGTTATACAGCTCGTGGTTCATACGAAGTCGATTCTCGCCGTTCTTTATTATAGGACCATATAATTTTTCGGAGCATGATTGTTTCATCACAGTGATGTTTCATCAGCCTGCGATACGACCCAGGATTCTGCGCCATAAAGCAAGACGGTTTGTATGGGAGTCTGATAAAATCGGGTCTTCGTTTCTCGAGAGAAGGCTTTATCTCTGGAGTGCTTGCTTAGCCCGAAACAACACTCTGTTTGCAAATACATTTCTCCGTTTGATTTCAAGGCTAACGTTATTGTTTTTGATTACTGCAAAAACGAGGTAAATAAATTTGTCCACTATTTCGAAACTGTAACGTTTATCGACGTTCACTGGACACTTGTTCGGCTTGACGAAACCATTCGTTTTCTTTTGCCCTCATTTACTGTCAAACCCACTTTTGCTGATTCTTTGTCGAAAATACTGCAGTAACTTGTAGTAGATTTTGCTCAATGATGTCTAAATCATCAGCATGGGCGAGCAGCATGTGACCCTTTCGGATGATAGTTGTATGCGTGTTGACTACAGCTTTTATCACGATGATCTCAATTTATCTGTTGGAGAGATAGCATGATAGGGTGTCGCCCTGCGTAAGGTCTCGCCTCGTACTTAATGGCTTTTCTCACGATGATCTCAATTTATCTGTTGGAGAGATAGCATAATAGGATGTCGCCCTGCGTAAGGTCTTGCCTCGTACTTAATGGTTCTGTGATATCTTTGGCAATCTTTACTGAGGATTTCCTGTCGGTGGGTGCCATTCTACAAAGGCGTGTCAGCTTAGCAAGAATACCACGCTTCGACATAGCTTCGTACAGTTTACCCCGTATAGGGCTATCGAAGGCAGCCTTATCATCTACAAAGTCGTATTAGGTGTCGATTTGTTCTCGTTGGTTTTCTATAGGATTTGTCGTAATGTGAATATCTGGTCGATAATTGACTTTCCTGGCCTAAAGCCACACTGATAAGGTCCGCTCTGGTCTGCAACAAACGACTTCAGTATTTCGCACATTACGCTCGAGAGGACCTTTTATGCTATGGATAAAAAGCTTATTCCACGATAGTTAGTACATACACTCAGGTCTCCTTTTGTGAAAACAGGATATAGTATTTTAAGGTTCCAATCATCGGGCATGCATTGGTCTATCCAGTTCATTTAGATTGCAAAGACATGAGCCTCACGAACATAATCTAAATTTCCGATATGGCGAATATGTTTGTGATTTTTATATGCCGGCACATTAATTGAACGAGTTGGAGAACTAGTGAACGAGTTCCAGGGAGCTCTGGTTTTTACTGCACTAAATCCATAGATTAACAGAGTAATCCAGCAAAGTAACAGTAGAGTAATATGACCCATAACATAATTAAGAAGCCCGTAACATAAATCACATGTTATTTAAAAAGCATTAGTTTCAATCGGACATAATCTGCAAACTATACCTAACAGGCAAATATAATTCAAACATAGTTTGATTATTGCGTACTCCTCCATTCACTTCCATCTCTATAATTTTCCGACTTCCTTGTGGATCAGCTGTTGCATCGATACACCATACATTAACATTACGATATGCCCCCAACACGCTCATCTGGCGTTTCACTCTATGCTTCTTCAGAGATGACTCGAACATCTGCCTGCTGTTTTGCTGTAACATCGAAGGAAATTCTCCATATTTAATTTTGAGTATCTACGATGTTCATACATTTAACCAAATTGCACATTCTGGTAACAACTTCTGCTTTGTTTATCAAACCTCAGCGACAGCATTATTATCTTGTCGTTAAAACTTGCAACTTCCAGATGTTCGATTCCCTTCAGTCACAAAAGCAAGTGCGAAGTGGTGGATATCAAGTATATATGCGATAACCTCTGACTAAAGCATGGGTGTCCATAACACGGCTGACAGAATTGCTACTTGGATATCTGTAACCAGGTTGTATCCATGCCAGAGCTGATCAAAATGGTAGTTGGAATTTGATAGCGAACAGAGTGGATGGGACGATGAGTGATAAGCAACTAGAAGCAAACCATACCACAACTAATTTTGAATAGTGTTTTATTTTGGAACGAATGAAAATACGCATTCTCTTTTATTTCCGTTCGTTTTATTTCCAACCAGAGAGTACCATACAACAGCAACACGAACTCCATGCAATTTTCAACTACCTCCGTGACCGCACGAAAACGGAATCTATTATCTAATACTCGATGACTAAATCCATGGAGTAATATACTAAGAGTTTGCTACAGCTGTACAGCTTTTACAATAACATGACAGGGATTGCATCACACAAAAACTTTTAAAATTAATTAAACATTATTTACAAGTTATTGGTTTCAGTCGAACATAATTAATAAATCATTAGTAATAATCTTTACTAACATAATTTAAACATAGTTTGCCTATCGCTCGTACCTCCATTCACTTAATTCTCTATGATTTTCCACCTTCAATCTCGACCAGCTTTTGCATCGATACCCTCTAACTAAAGCAGGGGTATCCATACCATAGCTGAACGAATTGCTACTTGGATAAATATTGCTCTAAGATTAAATTATAGTGTAATTGATAGGAGTTTCTATCTCTCTCTTATAGTTGTCTTGCATCCACTGTGGTCTATTACTCTTTGATTGAACATACATCGAACAGAAATAAAAGAGAACGCGTATGAGTATTTCAGTTCGATGCAACCAGCATCAAATATAATTAGGCTCTCATTAGCATCAATCAGACACTATTTAAACTTGCTTATCGTTCATTCTCCCATTCACTCTATTCGCCATCAAACTCTAGCTATAATTTCAGTCAGCTATGGCAATGATAACACCTGAATTTAATTTCGTCTCAATCATCAAAATAAATAGGAGAAGTGAAAAGAATTATAAATTGGACAAAAGAATAGTTTGATGTTACGGTTCATTCATTATTCAAATATGGATGCTTCATTTCCAGAACCAATTTTTAACGTTCAACTTAAATCAATTTATTCCAAAAATTAAACATATTAATAGAAGCAATGAAACTTATTGCTTACAGTGACGAACATTTTTTAGTTAAAGAATTCACGTTCATTGCGGCGATGAATCTGTGCGTTAATTCACTTTCGATTAAAATACTCATTGAGGCGACGAACAAAATCACTCGTGTGACGAACAGTTTTGTCTTAGTTTGAATTTGAATCCATGGAAGTTGTTTGGTACAGAAATCAAATCAACGCGGAAAATGAGTCAATGAGTCGACTTTTTAAGGCGATTGATGCGTATCCATCAGTTTTTCTAGCGGGTCAATACGACAACCGCCGTCAGTTTAATCGGTCACAGTGAGATTTTGCCACGGATTGGTATTTAAAAACATTAATGGTTTCCCATTACATCCCATGGAGGGACCGGGGAGAACTTCTCACAATCACTGAGCTGTTCGCTTTCCAGTTTTCACTCACTGATTGGGACCTACAGTTTTACACCGATTCCGAACGTTATTTTGAGAAGCTTTTTCATGGCTATATACTCGATAGTGTCGCGGTCACTATGCGAGGTGACCGCCGCCGAAAGAAATTTGAAGGTGGTCAGAGCACCACCGACGGGACTTGGTATTTGCATTGCGAAATATTAGTTTGTGATTGTAGATGGAAACTATTATACAAATTTAATACGACACTTTTTCCGATGTATGTGATTAACTTATGGCCAGTTTTTAAGGTGACTATCGGCTTTCTTAATCCTAATTGAAAGTTAATTACAGATCAACTTTGGTTTGGTTTCTCAGTGGCAAGTTAGTGTACGCCGTCATATTGTTAGCGATTATGCCAACCCTTGTATTCTTATTGGGAAAAACAGCTGTTTCGGGACAAATGCCAAAATTATGAAATAAATCCACGAAAGCGAAGTGATTTTAACGAAACTGGATAGAAAACTATGTATTTTAGCGCTTTAGGCTCAAAGTATTGTACAAATAATCAAAACAGAAACATGTATTTTATGCAATGCTGCATTTTTCATTTTGACAACCAGTAATGTAAATGTCACAATCATGTGGGGGTGACTAAAATTTAACTAACCAACATTGGGTGGTTAAATCTTAAAACCGCAATGCGATGTTTAACCATAATGTTGCATTTAAATCAATTTATTCCAAAAAGTTTATTGGTAACCTTGGTTTATCGGTAACCAAGTTCGGTAACCTTGTTCTCTAATCTTTGTCGTTTACACCACCCAATTTGAGATTAAATTGACATTTCAGATGACAATTTTGTGCTTAGACCAATTTAGAGCAATTCCGTGCCGAGACCAAATTATCAAATTTGGGATGTTTTTGAAATAAATGACCTTTTAAAATTGGATCAGTGGGGCAAATAGGTCCAGTCGGTTACGTCGGCGGCGACGTAAGTTTCAAAAAATTTTGATGGCTGCGACGCGTCGGAAAAGTTTCGTTCGGCTTCCGTCTGTCAAACTGTTGATTTTTTGTGTATGTTTTTATTATGGTTGCATTTTTTTTTAGCAATTAGCAGAATTGCATCCAATTGTACACCAGTTTAAATGAGGTTAAAAATTAAACTTCAGTTTTTAGAGATTCAAATTGTATGAGTAATGTTCTGGGTTAGCGTGGGTTAACGGAGTTAACCTTCGAAATGAATTCGTCCACCGTCCTATTTTTCGAAATCTTTTGAGTACACCTTCGAATGCCTTTGGCTCGTGGCACGAGGTTCACAGTCGATTTTCATATATCAACATTCAATATCTTTTGATTCGTACATACCTGATTGTAGGTAAGGAGGGTTAAAGCCAATTAAAACACTTTGTAATAAAAGTGTATGAGATATATCTACAGACTTAGCTGGCATCAAACAACCCAGAGGGGTCAAGGGATTTACAAAATGAGAATAACATGACCCTTGTGGAGCCCAACCGAAAAGTCCGATCGAGATAAATGGCATATCGTTGGCATTATTATGGCACCTCAAAGTTCAAAATTTGCCTTTTTTTTAAGTTTTTTTTCAAAATTTTTCATTTTTGTTTCGTTCTTTTCTACGTTATACTGAAGATCTGGAATGTTTTATTTTTTATATATATATAGTATATTTAATTTAGAATTAATTATATAGTATATTTAAGTAATCATATAGTATATTTAATTACCAACATTTTACCCGTAATTTGAACAAAATCGGATAAAAATAAAGTTTTTATTAAGGATTTTGTGGAACGACAATATTTTCATTTTCATTGCTCACACACTATATTCGGCGTTAGATTTTATATTTCGAAGACACTCCTTAAGGACTATCGACTGGCATATGTTTGGTTTGTGGAGAATTCTTCGATTGGGCACAGTGGGCGAAAAACTGTTTTCGTATATGAAATTCAAAATGAACAATTTTCGGTTCTGAAGGTCTTGTGAAATATGTGGTTGGCATATTCTGAAAGGATGTGTTAAGCACTACCCAACTGCACATATTTGGTTCTTAGATAATTCTTCGTTTGACCACAGTGGGCCAAAATCATGTACAGGGACCTCACACAGAAAATTTCAAATTCTGAATTTCTGAAGGTCGTTGGGAAATTCTAGATTTTATATTTCGAAGACACTCCTTAAGGACTATCGACTGGCATATGTTTGGTTCGTCGAGAATTCTTCGTTTGGGCACAGTGGGCAAGAAACTGCTTTCGTATATGAAATTAAAAATTTTCGGTTCTGAAGGTCTTCTGAAATATGTAGTTGGCATATTCTGAAAGAATGTGTCAAGCACTACCCAACTGCATATATTTGGTTCTTGGAGAATTCTTCGTTTGACCACAGTGGGCCAAAATCTTGCACAGGGACCTCACACAGAAAATTTAAAATTCTGAATTTCTGAAGGTCCTTGGGAAATTCTAGATATTATATTTCGAAGACACTCCTTAAGGACTATCGACTGGCAGATGTTTGGTTCGTGGAGAATTCTTCATATGACCATATTTTGCCCTAATAGTCCCACTATATGTGACATATTTAAATACCAATATTTGTGATTTGGTTGCATATATATTAGTTTGTGCAGCAAATATATTTAGCTTGGAGTGTGTTTTTATTAATTACTGTATTTTAAATTTCAGCATCGGTTATTGAATTGAAAAAATCAATACATTGCCGATTTAACTTTAAAATAAAGTGCGTAACAGAGCTCTGTTAGTTGCATAACAGAGCTCTGCTAAGTACATTGGTTTGTGTCTTTGCTATTTTAAATGCGAATTTATCTTCACGCACATATGGCGTTCTTGGTATTTTTCCAAAGTTAAAATTTGTAAAGCAGTGTTATGAAGAATTACGTCAAAATGGATAAAAACAAAAAAATATTAAAAGTTGTATTTTCTTTGAAATCGAAAAATAAAATAATTACTAAACGATGGGTTAATATTGTGCACATATTCCCAACTATCCTATTTTCAATGTTATTGTTTTAGAATAACCCTTGCTTCCTTGCCTGCAATAGGGGTTTTATAGAACTCACAAATATTGACAAGATATTGAATTTTGGCGGATGGAAATCGATTCTGAATCCCTGAGTGACATTGGTACATTGGTTGCACATGAAAATACGGTTGCAAGACCCGATCCAAACTACTCAAATTCTTTCGGCAACTATATGTTGGGTTAGTGACCGTGACAGTTACACTATGGAACACAAACAAAAATATAAATAACAATTTTACGTTGAATATTTTTTCAATACACACCAACGCCCTAGAATGCATTTTTGAGGGACAATTTAGCGTACGAAATTAACCCTTAAATGGATTTTCAGTTTTGACTTATTGTTGGCATTAAAGTTGAGTTATGAGCTTTGTGGCCGTCGGTGGTGCAATGGTTAGTGTGCGCGGCTCTTGTACATGAGATCCTGGGTTCGAACCCTGCTCTGACCACCTAAAATTTCCTTCGGCGGCGGTCACCTCGCATAGTGACGGCGACACTATCGAGTATTTAGCCATGAAAAAGCTTCTCAAAATACCGTTCGGAATCGGTGTAAAACTGTAGGTCCCAATCAGTGAGTGAAAACTGGAAAGCGCACAGTTCAGTGATTGTGAGAAGTTCTCCCCGGTCCCTTCATGGGATGTAATGGGAAACCATTTATTTATTTTTTTATGAGCTTTAGTATGCTAAGAAACTTATAGTAGAATTTTATGAGGAATATTTTTGTAGTACATATTATCCCGCTACACCCCTGTTTTAGGGGTGTTTTTTTTACCCTTTTCCACAAAAAGAACAAAAACGACCCATATATTTATGGGGCGAGAGAGGGTTAAAGTATTCCACAAAAATGTTTCTCATAGATTTTTACATAAAATTGCTGCACACATCCTATATCTAAAATGTAAGGATAACATGGTTTCCTATGCCAATTCATCATAAGAATGTGCAAAAGGGGGAAAATTTCACCCCCCGTTAAAAAAAATGCAGACGTAAACTTTCAAAATTCCGGTATAATTTTTACCTCCTCTACCAGAATCCGTTATCAGAAACTTGTTATATTCGAAAAAATTTCATTTTGTTCTACAGTGTTATTAGCCATAAAACATTTCTCAAAGCATAATAGTTCGGTATCGCTGTGAAACTATACGCTCAAAAATAATATTTTATGTTGACAGCTAGCACTGTTTGTTACTTATCAGCAGTGAATTTGTCTGTCATTACAGTAAATGTGCGGCCATAACAATAAACTGTTTGTAGTGTTGATAAAATACTGGACAAAATATTTGCTAAAACAACAAACATATGTTTGCTACGTAAAAAATATATGTGTGCTAACACAACAAACATATGTTTGCAGAAATAGCAAACATGTTTGTTTCCCCTTTCCTGCTGTATTTAGTAACATATTTTTTTTTTCGAGTGTAACCTCCTATTAGTAAGTTCACAAATATTAATCACACAGCTCACTGATTGTGATGAGCTTTTCCCTGTTGAATGTTATGGAAAGTTACATTTTGTTTAAGTCGTGAGATTCAAGTTTTGTTAACATTAATGCTAATGTTTTCTAAACCGGCATCATAATGTTGTCAGGCTTACAACTCCATTAGGCGAACAGTATTTTTTTTTTTTTTGTAAATCTGACTAATATCAAAATATAATCAAGAGTGTATGGTAAATTATTAACACCTTTTGTGCCTAATCCAAACAATCAATAATTTCGTAATAAATAGCAAATCTAATTAGCACAATTTCCAAAACTGGCACAACACCAAAATTCATTCTACGTTTCGTATCGCACCAAATGAAATTGTATATCCCATCCTAATTGTCTTTGTCTGAAGATGATCTGAAAGTTATGACTAATGACTAATGGCGACAGGGCAAAAATAAAAACCTCTTTCGCTGGTTTCCAATTCTTTACCGTGATGAAGGTTTGTTACGGTTTCGCCTAATCTAAAATCGCATTACACAATTGATGGAACGGATAAAAAAAGTTCAAATCTAAACCTGGTTAGTTACCCATTGCCCTTAGTTCTTCCTTCTTTAAAATAATATAGTTTCTAACCTGAATAAATATGAGGTTTAGCTGCTGCCACAAATTGCATGTAGCACAGAAGTGAAAGAAATTAAGTTCTTCTTTTTTTTAATTTTTCTTCAATTTGTTTTATTTGCTTCTAATTGTTGTATCGCCCCTCTTGCATTAGCTCTTTTTTTCGTTTTACTTTTATTTGTGCCGGAAAATGTCGGAATTAATTAACTTTTTTTTTTCTTATCGATTCATGTTTGCATTTGTTTTGATAGCAATCATATGTTTTTTGTTTATTTTGTTTGGTGGTTGATATCGACTACATATGTATATTGTTTATAGTTTAATGTTTTCAGATTTTTTACTTATCATTGATTCCACCCCCCTCTGTCCATTGTAGATTTTTATATTTTACGATCGTCATAATTAACAAATATATTATGACCGATAAGCCTCGAAAGTCAAGTTGATTGTTTATTAGTCGTTTTTTTTCTAAGAATAAACAATTTAATACAAATTTAATGTTATCGTGAAATTTACTATTGTTTTTGTTGTTTTTTAGAAATTAATAATTATGAGACACAAAAGTTGGGTCAGTTGGTTGTCTCCTGACAAAAAAAATTTTTAAAAATATTCCAATGGTCTCAGTTTTAAGTAGGTGGCACAAGAACGCCTGAAGAAAGATTTTTCTCTATAGAGTGTAGTGCGGTCAAACGGCCACTCGATATAAAACGGATGAGAGTTCCTGGAAAGTTGACGGATGTCCGAGGAACACACAACGTGGAAGTATCGATAGAACCAAAGATGTTCTAGAATCAACTGCCCATATATGGGAGTTATATTCCATCTTTTGCCTGATGTAGGTGGTGTAGATATTGAGAAGATCAGATGGAGTGAAATATTTCTTGCACCGCTTTAAGAAGCGTAGACACTTGAATGCATCTTTGGACACTTCAAATATATGTTTTGCCCAACGGAAATCACATGGTATTTTCATGCACAGAACATTGAGAGCGTCCTATTCATCAATATCCACACCGTTCATAGACAATGACGATACACCAGGATCAGCAATCCGTTTATGCGACAACAAACAAAACACTGGGTCTTATCCGCATTAAAATCTACTCTATTCATTCGACGCCATTCAACAATGGACACCAGATCCCGGCCGAGTGTTTCATCGTCTGGCGTTTCACTTCAATCTCGTGAAGAGTTGGCCTACGGTCGAATGAATAAGAATGACAGAGATTACTGTCATCCGCAAAAGAGTATATCGGATTCACAGTCTGACCCAGTAGATCGTCAATGAAAATAAGAAAAAGAAAAGGAGAAAGAACAGAGCCCTGTGGTACACCTGCAGTCAATTTATGCTCGTCGGATGAAACCCCATCTACAACAACAAAAGCAGTGAGCTTTAACAAGAGTGCATCGTGCCATTCTCTGACAAAGACCTTGGAAATTTCAAGAGCCACTACCTTACTCTCACCAAGCCGGTGGATAGATCGACTCCACTGTTCCGAAAGGAACGCCATCAGGTCTCCAGTAGATCTCATTCTACAGAAGCCATACTGCCGATCATTAGGAAGGTCACTGGACTCAAGATATTACACAAGATGGTGGCCCATAACCTTCGAGAGCGTGGAGCAAATTGCAATTGGGCAGTAATTTACAGGGTTAATTGCATCATCTTTTTTGGTTGGACATTAGTAACCTTCCAACGTGCCGAGAGGACTACCGCACGGTATGCAAAGTTGAAAAGGGGACGTGCCAGCGTCGAAGAGCACCTACTCAAGGCCAGTGCAGATATGCTATCCGGTCGGGGATTTATTTAAGAAGAGATTCGCAAGACCCTTTTTAACTCCTCGCGTTGGAAAAAATAGAACAAGATACGTAATTGATCACTGGGAGTGGGTGATTGCTATCCGACAGAGAAGAGTTCCTTGCAAACATTTCAGCCATGAGGTTAGCTTTATCAACCCGTTCAATGAATGTAATGTCATCTTTAACAAGAGTTGGGATAGAGGAAGAATTATCCGTTACTCTTCTTGTAAATGACCAAAAGCTCTTACTTCGTCTAGAGAAAGAAAGGACTCTAGCACGAATAAGCTGTGCGGGAAGAAACTTTTCGCGTAGAAGTACTTTGGCACACTTGGATCTTGCCTGCTTGCGTAGCAGTTTAGTATTAACGTTTTTGTTAGAACGCTAGTCTGTAAACGCGTCCACTTTGGATCTGTCAGTATTCTTGCATGTCTGGTTACACCAATTTTTTCCCGGTGGCTTGAATGAATTCGTCGTCGGGATGAATGAATTCATATTGTCATTGTCATTGTTCAGAAAACAAAGCTTCCAGTTAAAATGTTGATAGAAGTTGGTGAGCTCAGCCCAACGTGCCACTTCGTAGATAAAATTTCGGAATGTGCGTCGGTTCATTCACTAATTGCGTTAAGTCATTATGGGCGGCGAAGAGCTCAGCGTATTGGACCTCCGCAGTTGTATGGCTCGAATGCGTTAACCAAAGGGAATTATGTACATTGAGGTCACTAGCAACAATGATCTCACTGTCTGGATAATTCCCCAATATTTCAGAAATGGAATCAGAAAGGATGCCTACCTTCCCGCATTAGGACTTCTATAAAGAAATTCTTAATTTTACCCAAAGAGAGTTAAATTCTGCGTCTTGTGAGTCGAAATGTCGCTTACTTTGTAACATTATGCCATGTTTTACATTAACCACAAGGTCTCTTTGGGAAGCAAAAAGGGATGGAGTGTGGTACCCGGATACGTGAAAATCCTGTGGATCAGAATCCTTACGCACCTGGGTTTCACATAGAGCAAGAACATCAGGCCGATGAATATTAATCTGCACACACCGTTCTCAACTCACGTATGTTACCATAATATACTTACATATATAACAAACTTACATACCATTGCGATATACAAACATACAGAACAAATTGACGGCAGTAAACACAAACAGTGACCAGATAGATATGGCAGCATTATGTATAAAACGACAGCATAATAAAGATGTTTGGCAATATTAATAACACATATTCTTAGAGTTATATTCGTCTTGCTCTAACGTTCAGTACATAGTATTCCTCTAATCTTTTAATTCACAACAAATGATGTCTAACTTCGTTTGTTCAATTTCTCATGGTGGTAACTTTGTGCCGGCGTAAGACAGATGCCGCTTAATATCGCTCAGCTTTCTAAATGCACAATGTGGAAATCTAAACAAACGGTGTAATCAAAATCCGCCTACTGTTTCAGATCAAATTGTCATTCAATTGTTAATTTCTAGTTAAACTTACAACTTTTGTTGGGTCAAGTTTACAAATCGTGACCCCTCATTCTAAGTTATACCATCATTCTAAGTTATACGGTATTTACGCCGACCAAGATTAACACATTTCGAGTGTGAACTCTGTTAACCCACGCTAAGCCAGAAGATTTCTCATACAAATTTACTCCGTATAAACTGAAGTTTAACTTTTAACCTCATTTTAAACTGGTGTACAATTTGATGCAACACTGTTAAGTACCAAAAAAGTGCAACCATAACTAAAACATGCACAAAGAAACCAAATGTTTGAGAGGCGGAAGCCGATCGAAAATTTTCCGATTGGCTCTCATCGATTTAAAATGTTTCAATTGTTCACTTTTAATGGTTCAGTTATTTGAATCATGTCCCAAATTTGTGAAATACTAGAGCAATACTAGAGAGTAGTTTACAAAGAGCCGCCAATTTAATTTTTCTGTTGCGCCGCCGTCTTCAATAATCTGGTCTCGGCACGGATTTGCTCTAAATTGGTCTGTACCATTTTTAAATTGGACCATTCTATAATAATATACTTTGTTTTCTTTCACGTTTTCAATCCAATCATTTTACCTAAAGCTAACAAGGGGAACTAATGGACTTGGTCGTTATCTCTAAGTAATGGACCCTTATCTACCTTGCAAAGTATGTTGGAGATATGGAGTGACTGACCATTTCTCTGCACTTCTGGCCTCAGGAAAATCCAATGCAGATGAGGGAATTGAGCAAATAGAAGACGATGGTGTCTATTGCCCCTCGTAGCCAAGTCGAAGCCAGAACATAAATATCTCGGATTAAAAACAACAAATCCACAGGTGCTGATGCACTACCGGTATAGTTGTTAAAGACTGGCGCCCATGAGCTGGGTGGGTGCATGTACCAGCTCATGTGTAAAATTTGTTTCGACGATTGTGTGACGGGCTATTGGATCTCACTGTACTAAAGGGTAACCAGATAAACATTAAACATGTGGCCGTCGGTGGTGCAATGGCTAGTGTTAGCGGCTCTTGTGCATGGGAACGTGGGTTACGTGGGCACCATACATTTCCTTCTCCGACGGCCACCTCGCTTAGTGATGGCGACACTATGTAGTACTTAGCCATGAAAAAGCTTCTCAAAAGCCTGTTCGGAACCAGTGTACAATAGTAGGTCCTCGTCAGTGAGTGACAAAATTAGAAAGCGCACAACTCACCGGTTGTGAGTAGCTCTCCTCAATCCCTTCATGGGATGTAATGGGAAACGGTTTATTTTACATAAACATGATACTTTTTCATATTGTTATATTTCAGAAGCTGTCAAAGTTGTCATTAATATCCAGCTGTCAAAATATTCCATAAGGGTTGCCATTTCAGTATGCATCGTTTCAAGCCTGTCGAACGTGTAGAAATTATTAAAAAACTATTATCGAAATTTCGGCTTAGTTGTAAACTCGCAATGTGAATTTCGTTGTGTGGTCGATCGTCATCATGGCTTCAGGGCGCTGACAATATGTCACATCCTGGATAAGTTTGAGTGCGGCTACAATCTGTTGGATCTTAAGCCACCAACCGGACAGAGATTGGTGCGAAGCGGAGAAAAAATAGCCGCCGTAGCGGCCAGTATCGAAGAAGACCCGGAAACGTCCATTCCGCACCAATCAGCTGAATTGAGCATCGCCAGAGATTCACCCCGGGTTATTTTGCGGTTGGAATTACATTGAGCTGACGCAAGAATTGAAGCCCGATTACCACAGACAACGCCGTAAGTTAGCAAATTGGGCGCTGAAAATATTGGCCAAAAAAATTACATCGGACGAGACTCATTTTTGGCTATGCCTTCCAGGAAAAATTTCCATTATTGGAGCAAACACAATCCACAAGTGTTCGACCAAGTATCCACAAAAATTTACTTTTCAGTGCGATTTATGCCATGGCGGTATCACTGGATCTTATTTCTTTCGAAATGACGAAGGATATACCATTATCGCCAATGATCCTCGGTATAGAGCCATGTTCACCAACTTTCTGTGGCCAGAGCTCGAATATATCGATATATTTGAGCTGTGGTTCCAACAAAACGGCGCTATATGCCAGGCAAGCGACACAACGCTCGAAATTGTGAAGGAATAGTTTTGGCGACTGGATCAACTCACTGCGAGCGTTCTTCAATTGGGCGCCGCGATCATGCGACTCGGCACCTCTAGATTATTTTCTTTGGGGCTACCAAGCCTTTGGTCTACGCTAACAAGGGAACCACTGTGGACGAGCCCGATGCCAACATTCGAGATGCTATTGCCCGTATAACACCGCATATATTGGACCGAATCATCAAAAATTGGACCGCTTTAAGCACTGCCGGCGAAGCCGAGGTGGCCGCTTGTATGATGTGGTATACCATACATAAAGGCACAAATGTAGCTTCAAAATAAAGCCAGAATCAATTTTTTGTTGTTTTATTTAAAATTCTTGACCTGTATTAAGCAAGGTTAATAGAGTATACGTTCCACCTAAAGTGGAAAAGGCCTAAAGCGTAATGTGTAGAAGACAAAAGTCAATTGTCAGTCAGGCTTTAGACCTGAAAATCACACAACTGAGCACATATTCCGTCAAAACCTTGAAAAACCTTACGAAAGGGAACTCAGCAACTACCGTCTCTGCTTCCAAGTCTGACCATAGCTATAGAGCTAGGAACGAAGTAGCTGATTCTCTTGATAGAATGGGGTGTGCTAGTTCTGGCCAGGATTCATATGTAGTGGAACGTAGTAGCTGATTCTCTTGATAGAATGGGGTGTGCTAGTTCTGGCCAGGATTCATAATGCTTTGTAAAAGGTTTCTACATGCTGAAAAATTTGTATTTTTTTGTTGTTTGGATGCAAATATAACGTGTTTGTAAATTGTCGCAAATATAGTATATTTGTGTCCAAACACATTGTGTTTGCTATTCAATATATTATGTTTGGGACACACTTATTAATAGGTTATAATATATGTACTTGTGACCCAAATGTGTCTTTGTTTGTTGAAAACGGTTGAAAGCAAAAACCTGACAGACAATATAGAACTAAAAAGCATCAGATCTTCTATTCCCGAAAACAATACATGTTTACGTGGTTCCTGCAATATGTTACAGGGGCCGTTATGTTCCAGCGTGTAGTTCGTTTATGCTGTTGATACTGGGAGATTTCGTGGGAAGACTAAAATGACTCTTGAGTTTTAAATTTGAACATGCTTGAGTTAAGGATAATTCTGCTCAATTTCACTTGTACTCATTTCAAGGAAATTTGACGTAGATAAATTAAAACAATTTGGATTTGTTTTTGTATTGTATTGTAGTTTTACATGTACTCTGAGTAAAATTTGCCCCGATTTAGTTCAATTCCTTAATTTTAAATACAAATGGACTACAATTGAGACAATTTTTGGAATTTAAATTTCAATTCAGGGAATTTTTTTTCTGAGTGTATAACTAATGATCAGCTTCATTAGATAACGTGTTTATCCATTTACACACTATTGAGTACAATTGGAGAGGTTTTATCATTTGGGCGAATAATCACCAACATACGTTATTTGGCCTATCTAAATCTACAATCCGGCCACATAATCCTCTTTGTGATTTCCACAACAATCCATTGATTAGCTGAGTTTCCGGTAATTACCGAAATATATCTAAATATGTAACTTTTTTATGTATTTCCGTCAATAAGTTAAAATTTTGATCGATACTTTTCTTCAAATACTACAAATGGTTTTCTTCAAATACTACAAAGGGTCTTATAAACAATCAACTGCAATACAAAGCAAATTAATGTGTCTAATAACCAAAAGTTATATCTTTTCCATTTCCATTAGACATCAAAATGAAAAGGTCTTGTTGTGTTTTTCTATTACATCTACTCAAGTATATGCGCATGTATATAGCGATGTGTATCGTACCTTAAAGAAACGTCATTACCAAATGTGTAAAGAATCGACAAAAGCTACAATAATAATGTTTGTTGTAAGTAGCGTTTTAGGCCTTTATTCATCTTTTCTGTATGGGCTATAAATACCAGTTTAGTTGTCTTTTTGGTTTGGTTTTTTTGGTTACATAGTCATTTTATTTATGTCTATTTCGTCCGTCCCAACATCTGTCTATCATAAGTTTGTATCTATCTTTGTATCTATATATTTGTATTAATGTTCATTAGACTTGGTATCGAACCAAAAAAAAAACCAACATACATTTCAAGGTTAACAAAATGTTGTTGTACCTTATTTGGTTTTCTTGTTGGTCTAATGTAGAATTGAAGGTTACATTTGTAATTTACGTACATGTTAATAAATGGAGAAAACGTTTTTTGTCGATTTTACAACGGATACTTTGATGCCGACGAAAATTTGTAACAAGAGTTACCCATTTATCAGAAGTTACACTGATAATCAAGGTGCCACAATAGGGTTCACTATTGTTCGTTCTGATCGATTTTAGATGGTTTTTTAAGATACCGTATTCATCAATCTTGTAATCATCAATTCACACAATATTCATACAATAATCATTTAATAACCTCTCATAATTATTACGAACTTAGGGTCAAGTTTTTGAAAAATGTACATAATGTATTTGCTAATGAAATATATGTGGTTGATTAAAAATGTTTCACTATTAAATATTTAATATATTTAACTTGCTATAAGTCCAAAATATTTAGATTAGAACTATTACCTTACTGATTTTAAACCCGAGTTGACAGCAATCTTCAAAACATGCGTATAAAGTATAAAAAAATCTGTACATGGGAGTGTTCGAGCAGCAAATGCTGCACGCACTCTATGTCATGGAAAGTTCTTTGTGCCGAATGTTCGAAACGTGCACAGTACACAGCAGAGTATTCGAGCAGCCAGTCCTGCACTCTCAAAAGATGCATGTCCCAAGAGCTGGTTACGGGAACGTCAAACTTACACGAGGTTTCTATTACACCCTACTGCATAATTTTTTTTGTTACGTTTATTGACAATTTTACAACCTCATGGAGTTAGATGTCTTAAATAAAAGAAATAAATAAATGGTTTCCCATTATATCCCATGAAGGGACAGGGGAGAGCTTCTCACAATCACTGAGCTGTGCGCTTTCCAGCTCTCACTCACTAATTGGGACTTACAGTTTTACACCGATTCCGAATGGTATTTTGGGAAGCTTTTTCATGGCTAAATACTCGATAGTGTCGCCCTCACTATGCGAGGTATCCGCCGCCAAACAGGGCAGGGATCGAACCCAGGATATCATGTACAAGAGGCACGCACACTACCATTGCATCACCGACGGTTGTCTTACACACATTAATGAAACAAACAAATAAAATAAATTGTAACATATTTCTCCAACTAGTTCTATCCTTCACCTTTTCTCGCCAGTTGGTACACCCAAGGATACGGAGGGAGTCTTCGGCCTGGTTTTTCCATCGGAGTCTTAGTCGTCCTCGTTTCCTGCTTCCATCGGGTACGCTATCGAAAACCTTTCGCCCAGGCTCATCTTCGTCCATGCTGATAACATAACCTAGACAAAGCAACTGGTCTCATTTGATTCGCCTATCTATGCCCACGTTAGAATACAAAGGATGTAACTCTTGACTCCAACGACGCCGATCCTTGCCGTTTTCTTTAACAGGACCATATATTTTTCTGAGAATTTCTCTCTCGAATACTCCCCGGTGTTTTTCATCCGCTTGCGATATGACTCAAATTTCGGAGCCAAATGCCAGGACTGGTAAAATGAAAGTCTGGTATAGCTGGACGTTGACCTGTCGAGAGAGGGCTTTTTCCTTAAACTGCATGCTGAGCCCAAAATAGCATATATTTGCAAGCACAATTCTCCTATTTATTTCCAGGCTGACGTTGTTGTCCATGTTCTGCCACTACCACTTCAAAGTTAAATCAATCGGTTGTCGATATTCAACGGCGGACCAAGTCGAGAGGTTTGTCTAGTCCTTGACACCATCAATTTTATCTTGCCCTCATTAACAGCAAGACCCACCTTCATTGATTTTCTTTTGATTCTTGAAAATGCTGCAGTAACCCCTCGCAAATTTCGCCAATGATGTCTATGTTATCAGAATACGCCAGCAACATACGGCTTTTCGTGTTGATGGTCTTGTTCTTATTTACAACAGATTTTCCCATTATTATCTCCATTAAGATGTCCTCGCGTGGTATACAATGGTTCGGTGCGATCTTTCCCCACCGACCTGCGATAGTTGGAAAATACACATGGATCACCCTTTTTGAATGCAGGATTTAATACACTGAGACTCCAATGGTCAGGCATAGATTCCCCCAACCATATACCGAATATAAGTTGATGCATGTGGGCTAGCAGTCCTACGCAACTTGTCTTAAAAAACCATCCACTCTAGCGGCTTTATAATTCTTAAGCTGAGAGATTGCCGTTCTAATTTCATCTTGGTTGGTGGGTACACTGTCGCCCACACACAATGCTTATCAGTTACCAGATTTCCATTGTCGCCATTGCCCTTGGGCTGGCCAATATTCGGCCCGTTAGTCGATCTTCCTGGCCATCGGTGGAGCAATGGTTAGTGTGCGCGGCTGTTGTACATGAGAAAGTGAGTTCGATACCTGCTCAGACCACCTTACGTTTTTTTCCTTTCCTCCTTTCTCAGCCTCTTGTACCGCTCATATCCTTATGCTGGAGTGAACTTCTTGGATTGCCCAATGAAGGAATCATTTATGGCCTCTCCCAAGTGAATGACTATGATAAACTTTCCACCTCCAAGAACAGTCCCACTCACGCACTCTACACTCTGAAGAAAAAACGGACCCAACCACATATTGAAGGAAACATGTATATGTTTGCAGGCATTGTTTTCGTGAATTGAAGATCTGTTGCTTTCTTGTTTCTTTCACGTTATCATTTTCAGCAGTTTTCAAAAGCCACATTTGAGTCACAAAAATATTTATTATAACCTTTTAATCGTTGTGTCTCAAACATATAATATTGGTGTTTGGACACCAGCATACTATATTTGCGACAAGCTACAAACACGTTATGTTTGCATCCAAATAACAAAAAATACAGATTTTTCAGGAATGTCTCCTTTTCTAACTGTCGCTGTGTTAAGAGAAAACTATCTCAATGGGTGAGTTGTAGCTATGAGAACAAAATTCTCATAGAATTATTTAAATTTATTACCATTTTGTCTATTTCTTAATATATTTTCTCAAAAGGGTATTAAATAGGGTATTATATTGTTATTATTAATAGGCGTAACAAAGTTTATATTTTGGGTCTGTGGATACCATTGAGAGTCATGAATTCATGTTTTACAGTTCGTGAGTGTACTCGATATACAACTCGATTTAGAGTTTTTGATTTCGATTACTCCGTGTGTAGTGCCTAAATCCTGTATTTTGACTTCGTCCCGCCAGCGTCAATCGAGAGTTTGGGAGACTGTTTTAAATACACATTTTGGTGATTTGATCGACTTCGCCTTCACTGTCGGCCATGTTAGACCGTCAGTGCAAACAGAGTGATTCGGTGGGAGAGAAATGGAAAGAAATTATCTTGTATTTGAAAAAAATCGTACGGTAATTCTGTTTTCGATTTACACTGTCAGTTTTGGAGAATGCAATAACATCTGTCTGCAACGTGACAAACAAAGTACAACAGTTTCTGTTTTAGAATAGACCAAAAACCAATTCTGAGCAAAGATAAACAATTTGAAAAGGCGGTGAAATGTTTTTATTTTTTCATATTGAATTAGTTTAGTTTGGTTGAGGCTCTAAACAATTTTCCTTAGCTTGTTGTGTAGGCTTTCATTCCCCGATGAATGAGGCACTGACCGAAAAACATGTCGTCGCACAGACGAAACATGTACGCTAGTGTGATTACATTCGTGTAATAAAAAGTTTCCTACATCTGATAATTTTGTCTTTGCTGCAATGAAACATTGCGTTGCTGCAACAACTCAATTTTTGCACATTAATTATGCGGTTGGGGAAAAAAGTGGTTCCAAATAATGAATTTATTGTGCAAATGTTTCTTGTGTGCTTGCGATATTTTATTGTAAGAATTCTCATTGCCATTGAGTTTAGCAATATTTAGACTAAGTGAGTAGTTCATCGACTGCCACTACTACCTAACCCAATCTCCCATTCCAAACAATCGCCGATGAATACATGTGGCTAGATCTGAAATAATTATACGTTCTGCCAAAAATCATGGGAATGGATGTTGCACAACTGCTTCTTAAAATAACTATATCTCTATTAACGTAGATATAATAGCCTTGAACAAATGAAACATTATCAATGTATTCAATTGATATATTTCAAACATCAAATATACTTTTTAAATTTCAATTGATGTGTTTTAAATTTAAAATAGAACGTTTAAATTTACATTGAGTTTTTTTTTTTTAAATTTCAATTGGAAATGGTGTAGATTGGTATCTTACAAATATTTAAAATGAAATACAAATGAGTGTATATAAGTAGATTGCATTAGTTTACATTACACGATGGAGAATGGTAGATCAATTACATGTTTCCGCTTCAGTCTTCTTGTTTCGTCGCTGTCGTCTGAGAGAGCGATAGTCAATGAGTTTGAATGGTTTCAGAGTCTCTAGATGTATTTGGTACTGACATTTTGTTATTTCCTGATTAACAGGTGTCATATTGAGGTCCCAAGACATAACCTTGTTTGTGCCGAACTATGGTGCATTTGTTATGAGCCTTAAGGCTTTAGAATAACCTTGTGAATTCTTTGTGTGTTATTTAAATTATATTTTGACTTTGGTCCTAGGAGCCAATACATTTTCTACTCTTTATTTTCAATTCTTGTTGCTTTGCCCTTATGTGTGGCTTCCGAGGGAATCTTCTATCTAAAGTTATCACCAAATAGTATTTGACAACATCATGCTTGGGTGTTATCTCTTCATGTAATGCAACAGATGAACAATCTCCACTTTGCGTCGAAAATGTCATATGACCAGATTTATAAGAGTTCACCTTGATATTCCACCTTGTTAGGCATATTTCTAGGAGCTTAAGTTGAATTTGAATAAAAGTCGATGCTTCTATCGGGCAGCTACTGGTCGTAAGTAGTGCATATGTAGCTATGTAGAGTAAAAAAGCCCTCAGAGAGAGAGAGAGAGAGAAACAGTGAATATTAATTTGTTTCCAATTATTTCCCTTTATGTATCTGAATTGCTGAGAGATGACACATTAATGCAAAAATTTCTGTTATTGCCGAAATAAAGTTTGACAAGTCAAAGGATGACAATTCAATTTGGCTCGACAAACAGTAACGAAAAGGTGTTAAAATGCTCATGATAAAAGTCAATGCAATTGTATTTACTTTTCTTTTACTGTCTTTCCATCATTTGTATCTTATTATGTCGAATAATCTTTGTCTTCATCATCATTCAAGGGGGAAATTGTCATCGTCATCGTCATCATGCTTGTCGTTGTCGTTGTCATTACCTTTCTTTTACGCCAACTCGTTTGGTGGCATTTCCTCATCATAAATCATCGAAATTTGTTGTAATGCTTTTAACCAAATGAAACGAAAAGCTTAAATGTTGACAGTTTCACAGATTTTTTCGTTACGAAGGAAATTGTAATGCTGAGTGATATATTATGACCTTCTATTTTTATTCTATAGAGATGATAACGATAATGACACGAAACAAAATGGAGTAAATGTAATCATCATAACGATGAGATTTTATTTGTTACTATTACGATTGTGTTCTTAAATCGAAACTCATTAGATTACGTCTTAATGTCGAGAATTCATAGAAAAGGAACAGATAGTAAGTTGGAGTTCAAATGTGAGGCAGCATGTTGCAGGTGTAAGTTTGCATGACTATTGTACATGTTAATAAGCAATGAGTATCTAAAGTTTCCTTCAGATGTAGACGATGATACCTTCAAGACGAAGGATATTTGAAAAGCTTTTTGAAATGCTTACCTTTCGCAGCCGGTGTAGAACTGTAGTAGCTAATCATTAAGCTGATAAGAGTTCTTCCCAATAGCTCTCCAATAATGTAATGAAAATTGTGTCGCCTTATTTTAGATTTGTTAGTTTAGAAAATATATTCTATTAGTTTAGAAAATATATGTATATAACTACATTATATTCAGAAAATATATTCAATTTGACGTCGTATTTCGACTAAATTAACACTAGTAGTATTACGACTACGACAAACTTAATCAGGGTGATTGTATTTTGTAACTAAACTAAACAATTCCTTCTCTAAACTTAATATTTCACAACATTTTTGTTTTACCGCTTAGCATATTAGTTTTCCTCACCAATTTGTTTGCCTAATTCAATCATCGCGTCGGTAACCATAAACGAACATGTAATTAAAACCATTTGATTTATCGCCAAAATATGAAAAATTTTTAAATAAATTTTGATTTGATTTGACTTTAGGTTTAGTTGTAGTTTTTCGCCACAAATTTCACTATGCAGACTAAACATCCCACAAAGAGCGAGAGAGAGAGAGAGACAGATAGAAAGAAATAATTTTCAAATAATTGTGTTTATTGGTAAAACCAAAATAAATTGCGGAAAATCCAAACACAAACAGAAAATTGTGCGAAAAAATCTCAACTCAAACATATTTTACAGTCATCGCATCACACTGATGCCGCGTCGCCACATAAGGTAAACATCAAATGTGATTGGCATTTGGCCAAAACATTAAACGAAATTGAAGTGAAGTTAAAAAAGTTGAGTTGAAAACCAGACCGCCGCCCGACACCGCATATGTTTTATATTTGTTTTCAATAAACATCAACTATAATAGTCGCATTTTAGAAAACGCAAAGTCAGCGCAGGTAATCGATATTTGTGGTTACTAAACAGAAAATTTACAAGACAATTCAAATGCGAACTTATAACAAATTTTGGTGTCTATAAGTACATATATCATGTTTAGTATTCTAGTATGTATTTGCATCTACAACATGGATTTGATTTTTAGTGCATTAGTTGGACTCCAGTTCCGCACCATTTCTAACTGAAATTCAAAAAATAACACTTTAATTTTAGAAAATATTATTTGGAATTAACAAATTCGATAAGAAATTTTTCCTTTATCGTTAATATTGCTATGTTTGTTTAAAAAACCAGCTTATCCAATTGCTTTTTTTGTTTAAAGCGAACCACAGACTTGTCATTCAGTAGCATGAACAACAGCTATCGTTGAAGTTTATTGTCGGTTTACCGCCCTTCTTGATACCAATTAGGAATGTAAACAAAGTTATTCGCATCACTATCATGTTCACACAAAAATTCTTTGTAATATTTTTTCAAATTCATCAGTCAGATAAAAAGTTATCGACCAAGCTCGTGATCATGAATGACAAGTCTGTGGTTCGCTTTAAACCAAAAAAAGCAAATGGATAAGAAATTTAAAATATGTACATTAGGGTGTACTGAAATTGTTTTTTTTTTTTGAGGGAGAGGGTCTCTAAAAGTGTGAATTGAAGAGCTGATTACGGTAACGTCAATCTTTTTGATGTGGTAACATCTATAGGCACGGGTAGGGCAATCTATCAATGTGAACACATGCAAACAATACACAGCGTTAGCATCACATATGTATGTGGTTGTTGTACAACAATAGTCTATTCCTGAAAATAAGTATGATGGTATTGATGTAGCGGCAGCGAACAAACAAGCAGATCGTCCTCGCCAAAGAGTATTGAATAGTATAGAGAACTCATGGAACGAATTGTATGACTTAAAAGCAGTGGAGATATCGGCGAATGATTCAAAAGGTATTACTCTCTTTTTGTCATAACTTGGCCCATTCATAATTTTGATGTGAAACATTGATGCCTTTTGAAACATTTATGCTTTTTGTATTGTTTTATGTAATAACATTGTCGAAATGGTACATTTATATTGAAATATTCGATAAGGAGAATAAGACTCGTTTATGCTTTTTTATACAGACTCTCTACATGAGAGCGGAAAAAGACATCAATACAATACTTTATGTCGTCACTCTGTTTACGACAGAACAAAAACAATTATTTCAGTGAGCTAAATATTGCTTTATTTATTTCAATAATATAATATCTAATGTTAAAGCAGATGTAAGAAAAAAGAAAGTGCAATAGCAAACGAGCCTTCATCACAAAAACAATTCTTTTTTTTAATTTCCAATGTAACATTTACTAATGTGTTCATAGAAATCGAACAGGTACCGTGTAACAAAAAGGTGTTAACACATCGCCCGTGAGTTAAAAAACTCATAGATTTTTTTTATCTACGAGGGTATCTGGCCGCTGAAGTTTCAATTTCTAGTATATTTGGGTAAAAATTTTGTTTATTATTTCTTTGGTCATTATGGGGCTCAAATTTTATTTAACTATTGATCAATATGGGGCTCATTCGTCGTGTGATGATGAGCATAATTAGAAAAATATTTTCGAATTTTATGACAGTCCACAGTGGGCCAAATTCGAAAAAGGGTCCAAAAACTGAAAATCTTAAATAGCGCGATTCTGAAATCGTTCTGAAATATGGGGATAGTAAATTCGAAAGGAAACCTCAAGGGCTATCAACAGCTATATATTGGTTTCATGGTTGAAGCCCCATTTTACCACAGTGGGCCAAAATCAATTTTCGTATATGAATTTCAAATGCGTATTTGGACATTCTGAAGTTGTTCTGAATTATATGTCAACCATTCTTAGAATGCACCCCTCAAGGGCTCTAAGACTGTATACACTTGGTCCATGGTTGACGACGCATTTGGCCACAGTGGGCGAAACTCGAAAAAGGATCCCGAAATTTAAAATTTTAAATTGTGAGATTCTGAAATCGTGCTGAAAAATGGGGATAGTAAATTCGAAAAGTGCAACTCATGGGCTATCAACAGGTATATATTTGGTTCATCGTTGAAACCCCATTTTTCCACAGGGGGCAAAATCAGTTTTCGTATATGAATTTCAAATGCGTATTTGGACATTCTGAAATTGTTCTGAATTATATAACTACAATTTTTAGAATGCACCCCTCTAGGGCTCTAACGGCGTATACACTTGGTCCATGGTTGACGACGCATTTGGCCACAGTGGGCGATATTGGAAAACGGGTCTCGAAATTCAAAATCTTAAATTTCGAGATTCTGAAATCGTGCTGGAAAATGGGGATAGTAAATTCGAAAAGAAGACCTCAAGGGCTATCAACAGCTATATATTTGGTTCATGGTTGAAGCCCCATTTTGCCCCAGTGGGCCAAACTCAATTTTCGTATATGAATTTCAAATACGTATTTGGACATTCTGAAATTGTTCTGAAATATATGGTAACCATTTTTAGAATGTACTCCTCAAGGGCTCTAAGAGCGTATAAACTTGGTCCATGGTTGAGGGCTATCAGCGGGTATATATTCGGAGACGGTCACCTCGCTTAGTGACGGCGACACTATCGAGTAATTAGCCACGAAAAAGCCTCCCAATATACCGTTCGTAACCGGTGTAAAACTGTAGGTCCCAATCAGTGCGTATAAAACTATAAAGCGCACAGCACACTGGTTGTGAGAAGCTCCCCCCAATTCCTTCATGGGATGTAATGGGAAACGATTTATTTATTTTTTTTTATCAATATTAGTAGTTTTATTAAGGGAAATTAAGTTCTAAATTTTACATGGCCCACAATTGAGTTTCCCATTACATCCCATGAAGTCATAGGGTTACACATAGAGACGCCAACTCTCTCAGTAAATTGATGACATTTGATGTGTTGCAGATGGGAGGTTGGATGTTGGAAAGTATTGCTTTAATAATACCAGATAGAGGCAATGGCTCAAACCATCCAACACTAAATCAGCAAAGGCATTTCCATTTGTGCGTTAACATTTTTGTGTAAATACACCACAAATAATATATACTAACAATAAAATATAAGAAAAAAGTCCAAAATACGTTTAAATTTCAAAGTTTTTCATCAAAACGACATGAAAAATTTAAGTCAACAATTTTTTAATTCCACCTGGTGTACGCCAGATTACGTCAAATAACAATCTACCGCACCGACCGCACCACGAATAGTGTGAAAGGAAATGTCAGATGAGAACACTGGCAGCTCTTTACGCCATTACTCTATGGGTTACACACTTCGATTGGGATCAATGGGATCAATTTATTTAATTTATTTATTTTTTATGTTTTGAAGATGATAGACCGTATATGAACTCCATGCTCATCCACGCATATGCGACACCGGATCAGAAAATTATTCATTGCGGCCTCAAGGGTTGCACTACAAAGTGCGACACAAAAAAATATAACCATATACGAACACCACTATGTGATAAAATACCAAATAAAAAAAGACCCGTGTCTCTCAGGTTTGCCAAACTCATGCACTTTATTTAGGGGCCCCCAAAGATTTGGGGCCTCGGTGTCATTCCTGCAAGAAAGTGATCATTTTGTCAGGCTCATATCTTGCAAATCGTTCGGAATTTTGATTTACTTTCTAAGGGAAAATTTAATTTCACTGTTCTTAATCAAAAAGACATGAAAAATTGAAGTGAACTAACTTTATAATTCCACCTGGTGCAAGCCAATTTACGTCAAACAACTCGCTATAGTGAATTGAATCGTTAGATGAGAAAAATGACAGCTCTAGATGAGATTACTCTATAGACTTTATAAGCCGGTTCGACTGGAACATTTTTTTTTAATTTTACTTTGTTTTTTTTTGCCGAAATAAGCTGATTTTTAGGCGCCGTTTGAGTGTTATGACTGGATTTGGGTTTGTACGACGGGGCATCGTATTGTCAATCTTTATCCGTTACAATTTTGAAATAATCTATTTGAGTGACTTTTACCAGAGTTGCGCTGTAAATAAAAGAGGAACAATTGAATTTGAAGAATTTAAAATTTGCCTTACTTTTTTTTTGGTGGATTTAACTGGTTCTTAACCAGCATCCATTGGTTACATAAACGTTGTCCACGTACAATCCATAATTACATCAACGGCAATTTTATCAATTTATACGATTTAATCCACGGCAGCATTCACTACAGCTGCAATTTCCCTTAGTTTCTCGTGCCTTCCCACCACGGTTAATTATATATTTATCTGCATTCCATTATCAATCTGGTAATTGATATTAAAAATGAGATATTTTATTAATTCTCTGCTGCATCTCGTTAGCTTTCTTCTTCCTTCGTTCTTCAGCCTTGCAATATCTACAACTCATTGTATCATCATCGTATCGGCGTCATCCTTTCGGTCGATAATAATAAATCATTTTAAGCGTAAATGCAAAAGGAAAGTGCAGTGTATACTCAAAATCCCTTCCTGAAATCAATGCAAACCCGTGGCTGCTGGCTGCATCTTGGCCGGGTAATGATAATAATAAAAATGAATGAAACCTGCGATGATGAAACAGGGTGTACTGGTGGACGGACGAACGGACGGTAGGGCGACTTGGCTGGAGTAGGTGATGCAGATGATGGCAATGCTGATTATTGTCTTCAACTTAAATACTTAATGGTATTCATGTGTTCTCTCCATTAATACCAACAATCCTTGAGAGAGGATAAAAAAAAAGAAAAACAAAAAAAATTGAATAAAAAAATTGGGCAACAAAAATGTAAATTGTTTTCAAAAGTTCATCATCGTCATCGTTAAAATATTTTTGCTTTTGTTGTTAACGTTTGGAGAAGCATCAACATCAGCATTATCATCTGCGACAGCTTCAGCTTCAATTCCAATTTCAGCATAAACATCATCAGCAGCAGTCAGTGGTATTAAGGAAAAAAGGGCTTGACATTGCTTTTCAATGGAATCTTTAAATAAATAACATACAATTTATGGACTTAAAAAGTATAAAAATGGATTTTTCACTCACTGACTCGCTCAGTCACTCACTGACTCGCTGGCTGCTGATTGTCATCAGATTAATAACACATCGCCGGAGACTGACGGCACGGCACATACAGATGCTTTGGCTAGAAGTGATGTGGAAACCGGGCGTTATATTAATACTTATGTTTAATGTTGATATGTTTTCACTTTTTTTTTTCATCACCCAGCTGAGTTATCATATTTGGCCAGAAAAGAAAATACCTTCAAGCTGGCATTGCGACATAAATATTGAGAGATGGTTCGGTTGGACGAAAAATGCCTTTAAATATTTTCCTCATTGTTTAATCAGACATACAGATGTTTCTGACTGACAGATATAAGGAAGAAAATGTGATGATTTTGTCCTGAAATGTTTATGTGTTGGTTAACAGTTAAATTAATTTATGTGTGAAAATATTAAATTTAGTAAGTTCCTTAAGGGGAAACAAGGTACATTTTATATCAACGTATCAAAGGTCTATAAGTTAGTCACTAGACACACATTTTACGGGGATATACAATACTTATTTGTCTACACCTTCTTCAAATTGTTGTTGAGAAAATTGCAATTGATATTTCTTTACTATGTAAATTCAACGTTACCTGCCCAAAAGTCTAAATATTTCTCCAAAAGGAAAACATTTGCCGCAAATGTTGTTTGTATTATTTTAAACGAACTTTCGTTTACATCTGTCTATAGAGTTCTCTAGATCTATAAGTTTGGTTAGCTTAGCTAGACGTGGCTGTGACTACTAACACACTTAGTTCAATGAGGACCGTTGTGATATAACGAGACGTCACATGCCATTCCCATCGTTCAGTCTGTAAATTGACCCGGTATGATTAAGGGGCTTTCAAGCCATATGATACCTCATCCCGATATTCCAGGATGTGGCTGAAGAAAACTCGTACACTGGCCCATGGTGAACCACTTAGTACCATGCAGAAAAGTCCTATGATCATTCATTTAAACTTGCTGAATGTCTGTAGGATCCAACATGAGGTAAGATCTTTGATATTTTCTCCTACTCATACAAAAGGCCGGGCAGAAGCAAATGAGAAGTTCGACGCTCTCGTCCTCCTCTTCTGCAGTAATCATGAGCTGAGATTCAAAGTATAGACGCGTGTCTGCCTATCAGAAAGTATTCAGTGATCACAGCTACTGGCATATAGAAATTTTGTATACGAATCAAGTTTAGTGTACTATTTCGGTCCTAACTCGGCAATACTTGCCCGGTGATCCTGCAGTTGGTGCTAAGAGACCATCTATCATTCGCATGTCCGAGAACTTCGGTTTTAAGAGTGAGCTTGACTGCAGAATGGGGCATACCCATATGATTCCTATCCAGTGGAACAAATAAGGTAGTTCCTAATCTTACCACCTCATCTGCTCGATGGTTCTCTGAAATACCGGACTGCTTGGAAATCTAATTTAGAGGTGCGTTGTGGGGAGATCTTGAAGTTAGTAATACAGATTGAAGAAATTTTGTGGTACGTAGCATGACTGTTAGAATATATATTAATATCTCCCGCGGTGATTATCGATTGCCATGGCTTTTGCTTAAAAGACACTACAATAGTCTGGTAGCCTATATGCAAGGTCTACACCCAGCTCTTTAAACCGTGAAGCCAGTACTACAGATTGCAGAGATTTTATAGCCACCTGAAGAGCAGATGTTGATACCCCAGGCCTTAATAACGTTTCGTCGCAGCCAAAGCCGATTGACATGACTTCTGGCTGAAAGACACTACAATTGTCTGGTAGCATATGTGCAAGGTCTGAACCCACATCTTTCAACTAGACTTCATAACCTGCCTTGCAGATAAAATTTAAAAAACATCAATTTAATTTTCCAAATAAAATTTAAAAAACATCAGTTTAATTTTGAAAACTATCAACTGAAATTTTAAAATTATATTGAAATTTAAAACTTGTATTTCAAATACATCAATTGAAATTTAAACGACGTCAATTGAAACTTCAAACACATAAATTAAAATCTAAAACACATCAAAATAAATTTAAAAAACATCAACTGAAATTTAGAAGACATCAATTGTAATTTGAAACACGTCAATTAAAATTTAAAAGACATCAATTGAATTGAGGCTTTAATTGAGTTGAAATTTAAAAATTATTAACCGGTTTTATGTAATAATAATAATTGGTTTCCCATTACATCCCATGAAGGGACAGGGGAGAGCTTCTCACAATCACTGAGCTGTGCGCTTTCCAGTTTTCACTCACTGATTGGGACCTACAGTTTTACACCCATTCCGAACGGTAGTGTGAGAAGCTTTATCATGGCTAAATACTCGATAGTGTCGCCGTTACTATGCGAGGTGACCGCCGCCGGATCAAATTTTTTTTTAAGGTGGTCAGAGCAGGGATCGAACCCAGGATCTCATGTACAAGAGGCGCGCCCACTACCCATTGTACCACCGACGACCCATTGTACGCGCATTAGATTTTTAAATTTCAACTGATGTGTTTCAAATTTCAATTTAAAAAAAGACATGGTTTCCCGTTACATCCCATGAAGGGATTAGAGAGAACTGCTCACAATTAGTGAGCTGTCGCGTTCTAGTGTTACACACACGGATTGGGACCTACAATTTTACACCGGTTCCAAACGGTATTTTGAGAAGCTTTTTCGTGGCTAAATAGTCGATAGTGTCGCCGTCACTAAGCGAGGTGACCGTCTCCGAAAGAAATTTAAAGTGGTCAGAGCTGGGATCGAACCCACATACTCATGTACAAGAGCCGGCAATTGATGTGATATGTTTTAAGTTTCAATTGATATCTTTTAAATATCAATTTATGTCTTTTAAATTTCAACTGGAGCATTCCACAGTAACGTACAGACAAGTTCAACTATGTGTAGTGTTTATATTAAACCTAGATCTGGACTGATTCAAAACATATCAAATTTATTTTCCTTTATTTGACAGATAATATCCTAGTCTATAATCCTACGTAGAAACTTTTTAGATAATTCATGAAAGAAGTCCCGTCACGTATTGGACAGTCCCAGTCAACCACACTCGAAATTGTTAGAGTTGAATTCAAATTTCAGCGAAACTATTAGAGATGAAGTAAAAGGGATTTAGAACCAAGGTACGGAAAAACTCGACTCGCAAGCCGAATCTTCAATAATTCGTTGGTTTCAAAACTCGAAATCGGAGATAAAAAGATTCGAACTCGTGTATTCGATATTTATCAAAGATTTTTATTTTTCGGCTCGCGAATCGAACATATTTTGGGAGCGAGTGGAGAGCGAGCGAAAAAAGCGGAACTTCTGTTTAAAAAAATTAAGCATTGATTGATTGATTGTGATGGCTCGCCAAAATTATGAATCTGAACAATATGTTTCTTATGACAAAAATTTACAAGGAATATAATATTTCATTATGAGATTCCCAAACACATCAGAGAAACTAATTATCACATTTTTTGTATCACCATTATCGGGCAACATAATGTTGATGTTGATTCTCAATTTTTTCAATAATAAAACATACAAATTCGTAAATAAAATCATAATGCAGTCATAAACGTGGCCAATTAAGGTTAAACACATACGCTGGCAGAGCTAGTGGGAATGAAAACAAGTTAACGATTTGAGCTCGCGATCCGCACTTGTTGCGCTTGTTCTTTAATTTTTAAACTCGCTCGAGATTTTAACATACTTTAGTTTCAGATCTTTAAAAAGTAAAATCGTGAGCGAGTTGAAAATTGCTGTCGCTCGAGATTTATTCATTGGCGAGCGAGCGGAAAAAGAGCACTCTCCGTACTACACTTTGAACCAAATTATAAATGAGATTCATCCTTGCTGCTGAGGAAAAAATACTTTCATTACTTCGCATATTTATAACTAAAAATAGTTGAACTTAAATCTATAAAATAAATAAAAATCAATAGTTAAATACAGTGTTGTCCATGGATAAAATGGAAGTTTGAAATTCTAGGTATCGCAAAGGAAAGGAAAACAATATTTTTGAAACTGATGTTTATTAAATTTTAATTTATGTATTTAAAATTTCGAATAGAATTTTTAAATTTCACTTCATGCCTTATAAACCTTGGTTTACGACTGTAAAATATTGGTTAGCAGAGCTTAAACGAGGCCGGACGAGCTACCAAGACGAAAACCTTAGTGGTCGACCAATTGAGGTGTCCACGCCAGACACGGTTACGAAAATCCACAAAATGGTATTGGATGATCATCGGCTGAAGGTGCGTGAGCTAGCTGAAACTGATATTCATCATATATTGACCGAAGATTTGAAGATGGGAAAGCTGCGAGCAAGATGGTTGCCGCGCTTGCTTTCAATAGAGCAAAAACAGCGTCATGAAGATGCTTCAGTAGAGTGTTTCGCGATGTTTCACCGCAATAAAGCCGCATTATTGCATCAATATATAACCATGGATGAGATATCGGTCCACCACTTCACACCTGAGACAAAGGAACAATCAAATTTATGTTCAAAGTTTGAAATACAAGAAAAAATGAAAGTTTTTTTTCACTTTTTTCCAAAATTTTATTTATTTTCCTAGCATAGGCCTCAAGTTAAGCTTCAAAATCAAAATATTGGACTTTTATATATTTTTTTCGTTTTTTTTTAAGTTAATTAATTATAATTAATCAACTTTAATAAAATATCTTTGTACAATAACGATAATATTTATTTGTTTGTAAATATCTCCGGTCTTAGAAGGGTTAATGCGAAGTATTATACCTTAAAACAAAGCCTGAAGTGTTGCCTACAACCTGAGTCTAGGTAGAAAATAGGTTTACTAGGGCTGTTTTTTGAGAAAATCAGATTTTTAGCAAAAAAGTGAGGTTAAAAAATCGTATTTTTTAAATTTATCCCCAATGGGTTAATAAAATGTAATATATTTAAAGAGTTTTTAATGGTCTTTGTAATGATATTCACCGGAACCATATCGGACTATAAATGTGTGAGATATGGCCAATTATATACTCATGCTTTAAAGGCCCATATCTCAAGAAGTTGGACCGAGCGCAAACATTTGTTTTTTCTATTTTAATAAGCTTTTTAAGCCCTTTTAGCAAAAAAAAAGAATTGGCCTATGGCCGGTAAAATTTGTTTAAATAGCGCAGACTTACCTATATCCATATATACCGATTTCTCAAAAACTGGAGCCAATCTGACACTTCCAAATGTACTTTCGCACTCAGGGGACTCCCCCCTAATAGTTCGAAAAGGATTCATCGAAGTTCATTTTATCGACTATCACAGTGTTATCTTCAGAAACGAAAAACCATAAATGGCGACTATCATGCAAATTTATTGCAGCGTTTGTGGGAAAAGCCGACATTTGGCGAAGAAGAAAGTGTTGTTTCATCAAAACAATGCTCCAGTTCACACATCCGCGATTACGATGGCCAAAATTAATGAATTAAAGTTCGAATTGCTTCATCACGCACGTTATTCGCCAGATATTTTCAAACTTGAAAAACGGGTTCGATGGTAACGGGCTTTGGTGATACCGAACACAATTGTTGGTAATCACAACTGAATAAGGTGATAGTTCAAGGAACCGCCAAATTGTCGTTGTCTGTAAATTTAGTTGTGACAACGAATCTCGTCTCTGTGTGTCCTACTATTACGAATTGGTATAGGCCCGATCAAAACTGCAATCAGTCCGCTGTCATGTCAGTACATTCACTGGTATAGCATGCAATTTACTAACTTATTTGTATGAGTCTATCGCTTTGTTTTAGTTACCTTCTTCAAATCCGCCTTTTGTATACTACCTCTTTTTCAAGATGAATTTATCGTTTGACCATAATAAAATTGTCCACAAATGAGTGGTTAACTGCAGTAAGTGGATGTGGTTTCAGGTAATAACTAAATATGTCGCAAATGTGTAATATTTCATTAGCATTTACGTTTTATATTAATCGCAATGGAGGTTACGTTAGTTTATAGCCCCCTACAAAGTGAAACTATATGCTGAGAATTAACCTGTGATAACAAACTCGAGATACAACGACTTAGTTACTTATTGCAGAAAACCCCCATAAAATGGCATTCAGTTTTTGCATTTTTCACTATAAAATCCAATTAAATACCAATTTACTATTCATTACGTGGAACAAGAGTCAAACGTTATTAGTCTTCATGCACATTCCGGTCGTGGACACAATGTGATTTCAACCAATAACCACTTGAATTTTTTGTGCATTTTCAATGCATTCACACAACTTCAGTTGCCGGTTTGTGCACTTTTGTGTATTTATGTTTTATGACGAAATCGTAATATAGGGTGATTGAATTAGAGCCCAGATTTTCTTTTATAAATAAAGAAAATTTGTTTTCCGTTACATCCCATGAAGGGATTGGGAAGACCTTCTCACAGCCAGTGAGCTTTGCGCGTTCTAGTTGTACACTCACTGATTGAGAACTACAGTTTAACACCGGTTCCGAACGGTATTTTGAGAAGCATTTTTCATGGCTAAATAATTTACAGTGTCGCCACCCCAAAACGAGGTGACCGCCGTCGAAAGAAATTTTAGGAGGTCTGAGCAGTGATCGAACCTACATACTCATGTACAAGAGCTGTCGCTCCAAAATTTGTCGAAATGAATTTTTAATATTTCATCCTGTTTTTTAGTCTCTGGCATTTATGCATGAAACACAATATGGGTTAAATACCCACCACAGCTGTACATCATTTATATCGCGTATAATTTCGTTCTTAAACTCTGGAATAAATCTCGGGCTTACTGGCATAGGCCCTACTTTTCACGTAGCCCCAGAAAAAGAACACCAATGCTGTAAAATCGCACGATCTTGGTGGCCATTTGACCTCTTTGTTTCGTGAGATAATGCGCCTTGGGAACTTCGATCGTAATTGGGCCAATGTTTAGTGCGCTGTGTGACAAGTGGCACCGTCCGATTGAAACCACATATTGTCAAATTTCATGTCATCCTTTTTGTGTTTTTGATGAAAACATAAAGTGTTTTTAGCTGGTTTCAAATATAGCATACTTGCGCTCAAACACATTGTGGTAAATGCTGGAGACACAATGATTAAATTGTTATAATATACATTTTTGTGTGACCCAAGTGTGGCTTTGTTTGTTGAAAACTGCTGAAAATAAAAAAAAATTACTGACAACAAAGAAACAAAAACGCAGCAGATGTTCAATAAATGAGCACAGTGCTTGCAAACATGTCAAGCCCATGTAATTTATTACGGTCGGATGACTCCGCCTGGCCAAATTCCACACCAATCACAGACTCATTACACACGCTGGAAAAACTGACCCCTGTAACATTATGCAGGAACCATGTATATGTTCGAAACATTAATATGTTTGGAGCATGTATATGGTTGGAATTGAAGATCTGCTGCTTTTTTGTTTCTTTGTTGTCTACCATATTTTGGTTTTCAGCAATTATCAGGACACTTCATATTTTGTTCACAAAAACATACATATATTATAACCGATTAATCATTGTGTCTCCAGCATTTAATATTGAACGGTAAATACAATGTTTTTGGACACAAGTATACTATATGGTTTGTTTTTCAACAGTATGCAACAAACAAAGCCATATTTGGGTCACAAAAACAATTTCCTTAAAAGACATTAATCATTGTGTCTCCAATATGTAAAATTGAATGACAAACACAATGTGTTTGGACAAAGGTATCCTATATTACCAACAGGCTACAAATATGTTATTTTTGCATCCAAACAGCAAAAAAAAAAAACATATTTTTCAGCGTGTGGGAGCATAGATTTTTTCTTGAATGCCATGTGGATTTTCAGTACCCTAAATGCGGCAGTTTTGCTTGTTAACGTATCCGTTTAGGTGCAAATGTGCCTCATCGCTCATGTTGATATATTTTTGAAAAATCTTCATCAAAGAGTTATTGTTGTAGCATACTGTTGGTAAATATGCGGTGCTGCAAAAAGTTTATAGCCTTCAGTTACTGTGTTATTTGAATTTTGTGGGCGTATACAACTAAATATTTTGTTAAAATCCGTAGGAAAGCTTCAACGACGACTAATTGAGATTTTTGAGGCCTGGTCCATACTTTGTTCCACCACAGCAAAATTTTCGGCCGAACAACCTGTACGATCCGGCTACTGTGACATTTTGCACCAAATGGCTGATTCATTTCATCATCATTTTTAGGCATTGCTTAACTGAGTATCGCTGCATGAATAAGTTTGTCAAAGCCTATAATACCAATTATCTGAAAATAAAAGAAAAATATAAAAAATGCATTAACGTGTCACAAAAATTTTCTATCAAAGATCTACATTACAATTGAATCACCCTGTAAATAACGATGAATTCGTTCGAGTACTAATGTGTAAGAAAAAACTTGTGTCAACATCTAATGCAGTACTAGTCGACGCACACGACGAGTATTGCAGATATTTTTCGCTTTATGGATTTTTGCATAAAAAATGCCGTCTTACTGTCTGTCTCATCTGTAGCAGGACTTGTGCATGTTTTGCCGCGTTGTCGTATAACGAAACAATTTTTGCGGTCACAGCTGGCCGTATGTAGTAAACAAAATATTTGTTGCCATTTCGGTTTTTTACGATTTTTTTTTTTTTTATTTTGCTACTTGGGTATTGATTTTTTTCTCGCTTCAATTTTTGATATACACAAATATGTATTTGTCACAGCCACGAATCGCTGCTGAGTTGCCACTAAAAAGTGTCTGACTGTGTCTAGTGACTTTTATTGAAAGCTGAGGCTAAAATGGGGCATCGAGCATGAAGCCTCTGTTTTTGCTTCGAAATTTATGTAGAAAATTTATTTTTCTTTTACTGTTTTCTTGTTTATTATTTGTTTTTGTTTTGTGGGTGTTGTGTTTATACGTTTCACGTTTATTTAATGTGAAAGTATTGAAACCCCAAACAAATGTAATGAAAAGTTGGTAATGCATATTTGTTACATCATCAATTTTGTAGTATTGACACTTTAATGATAAAAATTGTCGGAGAATTTAGTAAACGAGAGAAAACATGAATTTTCTGTATGTTTGTTTTAATATTATTTCGGTGTAAAAGTAAATATAATTTGTTTTTTAAATGTAATTTTAACATGAATTTAAATAACTTTATCATAAGGTAAAAAATGTCATTCCACATTACCATGCGTTGTCACAAGCAGGGGTGTAAAGTTGGAGTTTTGTGGTAGAAATTTTGGAGATTTACCTGGAGTTGGAGCCGTTGTTAGCCTCACTCTACTCATATAAATTGTATATGAGTACATTAGAAGGATCCGATATGTCTCGTAGTACCTCCACCTATTTCTGGATCCGCCTAAAAACTTTCTTAGTGCTTTCAACGGCCGTTCGTGGTGAGATCGAATAGCTTTCACCTTACCACGACGAGATAATTAACATTAAGTTTCACCTAACTATTAGAACAATCAAGCGACAATAAATATCACAAAAGCAGATGTCCGCTATTATTCAAATGTTAGTTAAGTCAAAATGACATGAACAATATTTTCTACCAATATTTTATACGTCAATAGTCCTCAATGAAATTTGATACAATGAAATTTTAAAAGCAGCAAAATGGCCATATTCAACTACTCTAATTTTGAATATAGGAAGATATAGCGGAAGGCTATTTTAAACATTAATTTTTTCCAATACTAGAGTGTGTCTCGGAAAGATTTCGCAGAAATTGTTGTTTTTAATTAGTACTAGTTAGAATACATGTATGTATGTATTACATATGATATTTATACAGGGTGATTCAGGAAGTTCCGGACAAATTTCTCCAGCGAATTCCTTGGCTCATTTTATGAAGAAAAGTCCACTAGGACCATGTCCGAAAATGCGAAATGGCAGCGGGTTCAAAATTTTCGAATTGGTGGTCGGAGGGTAGTAGGGTAAAGTTGCTAACTTCTGAGCCAGTGGGCGGATTTTATTGTTTTTGGGCTGGTTGGAAAGGTCTTTAAGATGCCTTTCAGAAAAGTGGAAAAAAGTCAAAACGCCGAGATACAGAGCTTTCGGAACCTCACACAACCTCAATTTGCTCAGCCAGATGGCAGGTAACTTATGTTTGTTGAAAGATAGCCATACCTCTTACCTTTCCAAAATGACCTAAACCAAGCCCAGAGGTCTTACCGTTCCAAAGTTATGACCATTTTACTGAAATGCAAAAATGTTTGTTTTTGTTTTAGGAAGTGAAATAACAGCACACATTTATTTGCTTTTGTAAATTAACACGTTTAAGATTTTATTTTATTGAAATTTTTGGCTGAAGAATCAAACATATAAGGAAAAAAAACATTTGATGTTAAAGGAAGTTTTCAATGTGGTTCCCATTTTCTACTAAACACAATTGCAGCCGTTTGCGAACCACAGCCACCACGTTTAGTTCACTCATCTTTTCACGAACTTTCACCGCAGCTGCCTCAATGCGTTCAAGTAACTGCTCACGATTGTGGATCTGCACAGAATACACACAATCTTTCATGTAGCCCCACAAAAAGAAATCAAGTGGTGTGAGATCTGGAGATCGTGGCGGCCAGGCGATTGGTCCAGCTCGTCCAATCCAACGTCGAGAGAAATTAGTGTTAAGCCAATCCCGCACAATAAGCCCGTAATGCGCTGGAACACCATTTGTGTTGGTAGAAAACATGATTTCGTACCGGCAGAGGTAGTTCCTCTAGGATTTCTGGCATGACTTCTTGCAAAAAAGCCAAATAATTTTGCGAATTTAACCTGGGCGGAAGTACTTTTGGCCCAATCAAGGTGTAGTCGATGATGCCAGCCCAAACGTTGACTGCAAATCGGTGTAGAAATGCTGTTTCTTTCTTGTTGTGGGGATTCTCATGGGCCCATTAGTGCAAATTATGGAAATTAGTTATGCCGCCTCTCGTGAATTGCACTTCGTCGGTCCACACAATCGAACGTAAAAACATAAATCCGTGTAGATCACGTTGCAACATCTCACGGCAAAAGTTGACGCGTAGTGGCAAATCGCCAGCCAAGAGTTGTTGAACTGGTGTGAAATGGAACGGATGTTTTTTTTTTTTGTAAAGGACGCGCCATACTTTTGATTGTGCCACACCAACTTGGACCGCGATTCATCTTGTGCTTGTTGTTGGGTTCTCGTCTTTCGCATCCAAAATTAACTCTTCAACTGCAACGTCGTGTTGTTCATTTCCGGGACGCTCCATTTGTGTAAACAACGTACCTTCACTAAATCGGCGGTGCGTCTCACTGAATGTTGTTCGGTTTGGTGGTCGTCGATTAGGAAAACGTAATGCATATTCACGCGCAGCAGCTCTTGCATTACGATCGCAGAATCCATACATGTAATGAATATCTGCTAATTCTTCGTTTGAATAAGTTGCCATTTTCACTAATTCAAAACACAACGTACTCGAAACTGTTGCTGCAGCAGAGATTAGCGTAAACTTTTACTTTTTTTTGTCGTTATTCACTTTAAAAAACCGGACAAAAATCACTCGTACTTTTCACGTTCGTAGACACTTGTTGAATGACAAAATTCTATCAATGAATACCTATAAATTCTACTTAAAATCTTAAACGTGCTAATTTATAAAAATAAATAAATGTGTGCTGTTATTTCTCTTCCAAAAAAAAAAACAAACATTTTTGCATTTCAGTAAAATGGTCAGAACTTTGGGCTTCGTTTAGATCATTTTGGAAAGGTAATAGGTATTTGGAATTTCAACAGAAAAAAAACATAAGTTACCTGCCATATCGCTGAGCAAATTGAGGTTATGTGAATTTTTTTCTGTATCTCGGCGATTTGACTTTTTTCTACTTTTTTATTGATTGTGAAAGGCCCCTTAAAGACCTTTCCAACAAGCCCAAAAACAACAAAATCCGACCACTGGCTCAGAAGTTAGCAACTTTACCCTACTACCCTCCGACCTTCAATCCGAAAATTTTGAACCCGCTGCCATTTCGCACCCTTGCATTATCGGACATGGTCCTAGTGGACGTTTCTTCATGAAATGAGCCAAGGAATACGCTGGAGAAATTTGTCCGGAACTTCCTGAATCACCCTGTATATCGTCGATTTATTATTGTTTTGTCGTAAACGCCAATTGTTTGACACAGAGATACCAATAATCACAACTGTATGTACCACCATTACCAACTAGCAATTTTTAGGGATATACAAACATATTAGAGTAAACATCACATCACAGGTAAGATATATCAAAAATCTGACAACAGATTCGGGAAGAGAACGCTCAGAAACCTGTAGACACAATATTAACTCGAAAAAAACATAAATGGCGTATACGACAAAACAATAGTCAACCGACGTTATTATTACACATATTACACATAAGATAGTAATAGTATACAAGCTGGAAAATTTATGATATTTGTTGTTTGGATGCAAATATAACTTGTCCCAAATATAGTATACTTGTGTGCAAACAAATTGTTTTTGCTATTCAATAGTACATGATTGAGACACAAACATGAATAGATTATAAAAGATTTTTTTTGTGATCCAAATATTGCTGTGTAGTGTTAAAAATTGCTGAAATTTAAAACGTGACCTTCAGCATTGAAACTAACAAACACCAGCTGTTCAATTCAAGAATGCAATTCTGACAAAAATATATATGTTTACTGCAATATGTTGCTGGGACCGATTTTTCGACGCGTATTCGTCTGATACCATGTGCAAACAAGATATTAAACTGTTAGGAATTTAAAATCCAATTTACAATTTTTCGGTATTGCTATCAATTACATAGGATCCTTTTTGACCATGTTATTTTTTATAAGAAAAATGACGAGTTCTCATTTAATGTTACTGAGAAGAAAACTAAAGCGTTCCAAAACGATTTGCGGATGTTTAGTTATTAATTTAGTATATTATGTAGATTTGTTATATTCAGGTGTTTTTTTTTCAAACAAACAGATTAATATTTTTTGATACAGTGTTGGAATCGGAGTAAGAAGTTTTACATTATTCAGTTGGAGTCAGAGTTTTAAAAATGTTAGGACAACTTCACACCCCAGGTCTCAATACTATCAGACATAAGAGGCATCTTTAATATTAAAATAAATAAATGGTTTCACATTACATCCCATGAAGGAAACGGGGAGAGCTTCTCACAACCAGTGAGCTGTGCGCTTTCTAGTTTTATACTCACTGATTGGGACCTACAGTTTTACACCGGTTCCGAACGGTATTTTTGAGAAACATTTTCATGGCTAAATACTCGATAGTGTCGCCGTCACTATGCGAGGTGACCGCCGTCGAAAGAAATTTAAGGAGGTCAGAGCAGGGATCGAACCCAGGATCTCAAGTACAAGAGCCGCGCACATTACCTATTGCACCACCGACGGCGACAACTTTGATATTACAATGAAAATGTAATTGGAAAAGATACAAATTGGTATTACGGATTGCGATATTGAGAAATTAAAGTATATAGGAGATTTACAAATGTCAATCGTTCATTAACATATTACATTTTTACCTCAATATAGTCCTTTTTTAAACCTAATATACAGGGTTTAACATTTCTATAATATATATTATGACCTTTCGTTATTTAACAATTTTCCGGTTCAAGATCAATAACTCTTAGAAAGTATTTTTCGATGAAAAAGCACATTTTAATAGAAACTATATCAAAAGGAAATATGTGAAATTGATTATTATTGTGGATGGTTGGAAATATATATTTCAATAGGGCTCATCTCACGCTGAAAAAACGGCCCCAGCAACATTTTGCAGGAACCGTGTATATATTTGCAGGCATAGTTTTCATGAATTGAAGGTCTGCTGCTTCTTTGTTTCTTTGTTGTCTGTCACGTTCACAAAACATATATTATATCATATTAACCATTGTGCCTCAAACATCTAATATTGAATAGCAAACACAATGTGTTTGGACACAAGTATACTATATTTGCGAAAAGCTACAAAAAATACAGATTTTTCAGCGTGCAGCTGAAACCTTCTTCACAAGCAATTGGGTAAATCATCGCACATTAGAGGGATAAACCAAACTCAACAGCGAGAATTGTGTCAACCCCTACTTGTGCGAAAACAACCACAACAATACTTTGCCATTACCATCAGTATTCACATTACATCCTGACAAATTACAATTTCTTGATCCTTTATAGCCTAAAACACCAGTTTTATTGAATGAGGGAAAAACTTGAAGCGGTTGCAAGTAGGACTACAACTTTGGACGATTGTTTAGAAATTTGTGAAGTTGTTCAAATGTGTCACTGATTGAAGTGAGAGGAGATATAAGCGTTTATAACTAGCAAGGACACCAACCAGTTTACTTATTCCGAATGGCTTGGAATATATTAATTTTTAACCTGTTGAGAAAATTTTAATTTTCCGGGAAAATATTCAAGCAATTGAAACAATTTTCAATTTATATACTAATCATTTTTAGTATTAAAAAAATTCCCATGACATAGAGAAGGACCTGATCTATTCAGAAATGGTACAAGCCAGTAGATGTCTTTCTCTGGGGCCTTGACGAAAGGATGCGAATATTGGGATGGATAAAGGAAGCATATCTGGAAAATACAAGGGGTTGCTTCCATCATAAATAAATAAATAAATGGTTTCCCGTTACATCCCATATAGGGATTAAGGAGACCTTCTCACAACTAGTGTGCTGTGCGCGTCATATTTATACACTCACTGGTTGGTACATACACTTTTACACCGGTTCTGAACGGTATTTTGATAAGCTTTTTCATGGCTAAATACTCGATAGTGTCGCCTTCACTAAGCAAGGTGGCCGCCGTCGAAAGAAATTTAAGGTGGTCAGAGCAGAGATCGAACCCACGTTATCATGCACAAGAGCCGCGCACACTACCATTGCACCACCGACGGCTTCGATCATAGGGATCCCAAAAGCCGTCTGGAAGCCCAGGCATTCAACTCTGTCCCCACTTTTTCATACTCGATTTCTGAATGGGCGTTTCCGTCTCGCGTGTAGATCTCAAATGGAGATTTATAGAAAGGATGAGTTGGTATACCTGGAAAACGAAAGGGTTGGCATTGATCATGGACATACCGTAAGAAGTAGTCGCACAGCCTAGGTATCCAACCTAGTCACCAGTTTTATAAAATTCGACTTCTGAGTGGGCGTGGCGTATCCGTAGTGGCAAATGTAGTTCGCATATGGCAAATTCTATTGAGGGTGATTGGGCATAACTGGAAATTGGATAAGGTAATACCTATCACGTGGAGCTCCATTATTCAACCCTATCATCAAGTATCCCATCTTTTCAGATTTCTGAATGGACGTATTCCTGGTAGAAAATGTAGTTCTCTTATGGAAAATTCTGGAGAAACTGATTGGACATGTCTGGAAAACGGGAAGAGTGGAATCGATTCTAGGGACAACAAAAATAATCGCGGAGTCGAGGTATTGATCACCGTCACCATTTTTTTTTCAGATTCGATTTCCGAGTGGACGTATATGGAGTGAAAATATATACATAGTTCTTACACGGAAATTTCTGGGGGGATGTGTGGGCATATCGGGCGCACGAGAGGGTTGGCATCGACCATGGGCATCCATAAGAAGTCTGAGAGCCCAAGCATTCAATTCTATGCCCACTTCTTTCAGATTCGATCTCTAAGTGGGCATTCCGTCAGAGGAAAAATGTAGTTCACATACGTAAATTTCTGAAGAGGGTGAGTGGACATATGTGGAAAACGGGGCAGCGGCATCAGTCATGGGGATGGCATAACTAATCGCACAGCATACGTATCCAACCAAATCTCTACTTTTTCTGATTCGAATTTGGAGTGGACTGAATTTGAAGATCATTTCTTTCTTAGCCAAATTTGGACGTTTCTTCATGAAATGAGCCAAGGAATACGCTGGAGAAATTTGTCCGGAACTTCCTGAATCACCCTGTATATCGTCGATTTATTATTGTTTTGTCGTAAACGCCAATTGTTTGACACAGAGATACCAATAATCACAACTGTATGTACCACCATTACCAACTAGCAATTTTTAGGGATATACAAACAAATTAGAGTAAACATCACATCACAGGTAAGATATATCAAAAATCTGACAACAGATTCGGGAAGAGAACGCTCAGAAACCTGTAGACACAATATTAACTCGAAAAAAACATAAATGGCGTATACGACAAAACAATAGTCAACCGACGTTATTATTACACATATTACACATAAGATAGTAATAGTATACAAGCTGGAAAATTTATGATATTTGTTGTTTGGATGCAAATATAACTTGTCCCAAATATAGTATACTTGTGTGCAAACAAATTGTTTTTGCTATTCAATAGTACATGATTGAGACACAAACATGAATAGATTATAAAAGATTTTTTTTGTGATCCAAATATTGCTGTGTAGTGTTAAAAATTGCTGAAATTTAAAACGTGACCTTCAGCATTGAAACTAACAAACACCAGCTGTTCAATTCAAGAATGCAATTCTGACAAAAATATATATGTTTACTGCAATATGTTGCTGGGACCGATTTTTCGACGCGTATTCGTCTGATACCATGTGCAAACAAGATATTAAACTGTTAGGAATTTAAAATCCAATTTACAATTTTTCGGTATTGCTATCAATTACATAGGATCCTTTTTGACCATGTTATTTTTTATAAGAAAAATGACGAGTTCTCATTTAATGTTACTGAGAAGAAAACTAAAGCGTTCCAAAACGATTTGCGGATGTTTAGTTATTAATTTAGTATATTATGTAGATTTGTTATATTCAGGTGTTTTTTTTTTCAAACAAACAGATTAATATTTTTTGATACAGTGTTGGAATCGGAGTAAGAAGTTTTACATTATTCAGTTGGAGTCAGAGTTTTAAAAATGTTAGGACAACTTCACACCCCAGGTCTCAATACTATCAGACATAAGAGGCATCTTTAATATTAAAATAAATAAATGGTTTCACATTACATCCCATGAAGGAATCGGGGAGAGCTTCTCACAACCAGTGAGCTGTGCGCTTTCTAGTTTTATACTCACTGATTGGGACCTACAGTTTTACACCGGTTCCGAACGGTATTTTTGAGAAACATTTTCATGGCTAAATACTCGATAGTGTCGCCGTCACTATGCGAGGTGACCGCCGTCGAAAGAAATTTAAGGAGGTCAGAGCAGGGATCGAACCCAGGATCTCAAGTACAAGAGCCGCGCACATTACCTATTGCACCACCGACGGCGACAACTTTGATATTACAATGAAAATGTAATTGGAAAAGATACAAATTGGTATTACGGATTGCGATATTGAGAAATTAAAGTATATAGGAGATTTACAAATGTCAATCGTTCATTAACATATTACATTTTTACCTCAATATAGTCCTTTTTTAAACCTAATATACAGGGTTTAACATTTCTATAATATATATTATGACCTTTCGTTATTTAACAATTTTCCGGTTCAAGATCAATAACTCTTAGAAAGTATTTTTCGATGAAAAAGCACATTTTAATAGAAACTATATCAAAAGGAAATATGTGAAATTGATTATTATTGTGGATGGTTGGAAATATATATTTCAATAGGGCTCATCTCACGCTGAAAAAACGGCCCCAGCAACATTTTGCAGGAACCGTGTATATATTTGCAGGCATAGTTTTCATGAATTGAAGGTCTGCTGCTTCTTTGTTTCTTTGTTGTCTGTCACGTTCACAAAACATATATTATATCATATTAACCATTGTGCCTCAAACATCTAATATTGAATAGCAAACACAATGTGTTTGGACACAAGTATACTATATTTGCGAAAAGCTACAAAAAATACAGATTTTTCAGCGTGCAGCTGAAACCTTCTTCACAAGCAATTGGGTAAATCATCGCACATTAGAGGGATAAACCAAACTCAACAGCGAGAATTGTGTCAACCCCTACTTGTGCGAAAACAACCACAACAATACTTTGCCATTACCATCAGTATTCACATTACATCCTGACAAATTACAATTTCTTGATCCTTTATAGCCTAAAACACCAGTTTTATTGAATGAGGGAAAAACTTGAAGCGGTTGCAAGTAGGACTACAACTTTGGACGATTGTTTAGAAATTTGTGAAGTTGTTCAAATGTGTCACTGATTGAAGTGAGAGGAGATATAAGCGTTTATAACTAGCAAGGACACCAACCAGTTTACTTATTCCGAATGGCTTGGAATATATTAATTTTTAACCTGTTGAGAAAATTTTAATTTTCCGGGAAAATATTCAAGCAATTGAAACAATTTTCAATTTATATACTAATCATTTTTAGTATTAAAAAAATTCCCATGACATAGAGAAGGACCTGATCTATTCAGAAATGGTACAAGCCAGTAGATGTCTTTCTCTGGGGCCTTGACGAAAGGATGCGAATATTGGGATGGATAAAGGAAGCATATCTGGAAAATACAAGGGGTTGCTTCCATCATAAATAAATAAATAAATGGTTTCCCGTTACATCCCATATAGGGATTAAGGAGACCTTCTCACAACTAGTGTGCTGTGCGCGTCATATTTATACACTCACTGGTTGGTACATACACTTTTACACCGGTTCTGAACGGTATTTTGATAAGCTTTTTCATGGCTAAATACTCGATAGTGTCGCCTTCACTAAGCAAGGTGGCCGCCGTCGAAAGAAATTTAAGGTGGTCAGAGCAGAGATCGAACCCACGTTATCATGCACAAGAGCCGCGCACACTACCATTGCACCACCGACGGCTTCGATCATAGGGATCCCAAAAGCCGTCTGGAAGCCCAGGCATTCAACTCTGTCCCCACTTTTTCATACTCGATTTCTGAATGGGCGTTTCCGTCTCGCGTGTAGATCTCAAATGGAGATTTATAGAAAGGATGAGTTGGTATACCTGGAAAACGAAAGGGTTGGCATTGATCATGGACATACCGTAAGAAGTAGTCGCACAGCCTAGGTATCCAACCTAGTCACCAGTTTTATAAAATTCGACTTCTGAGTGGGCGTGGCGTATCCGTAGTGGCAAATGTAGTTCGCATATGGCAAATTCTATTGAGGGTGATTGGGCATAACTGGAAATTGGATAAGGTAATACCTATCACGTGGAGCTCCATTATTCAACCCTATCATCAAGTATCCCATCTTTTCAGATTTCTGAATGGACGTATTCCTGGTAGAAAATGTAGTTCTCTTATGGAAAATTCTGGAGAAACTGATTGGACATGTCTGGAAAACGGGAAGAGTGGAATCGATTCTAGGGACAACAAAAATAATCGCGGAGTCGAGGTATTGATCACCGTCACCATTTTTTTTTCAGATTCGATTTCCGAGTGGACGTATATGGAGTGAAAATATATACATAGTTCTTACACGGAAATTTCTGGGGGGATGTGTGGGCATATCGGGCGCACGAGAGGGTTGGCATCGACCATGGGCATCCATAAGAAGTCTGAGAGCCCAAGCATTCAATTCTATGCCCACTTCTTTCAGATTCGATCTCTAAGTGGGCATTCCGTCAGAGGAAAAATGTAGTTCACATACGTAAATTTCTGAAGAGGGTGAGTGGACATATGTGGAAAACGGGGCAGCGGCATCAGTCATGGGGATGGCATAACTAATCGCACAGCATACGTATCCAACCAAATCTCTACTTTTTCTGATTCGAATTTGGAGTGGACTGAATTTGAAGATCATTTCTTTCTTAGCCAAATTTGGTTAAGTTTTCTATACAACTTCGTCCAGTAAGTTGCACTAATATTCTCCACCTCCATAGGGAATCAATATTTTAAATCAATTATTAGTTGGGAGACAGCACCGCCTTGGGCTCCATTGGTGCCGACTCAACCCACTTTGTCCACTGGTGCTTGGTCTCTTCATATCGAATATTTTTAAAATGAGAAATACCTACACTTTTAACACCGATTCCGAAGGGGTTGGCTTTGAGAATATAAACGCATAGAAAAAAACCTTTAGAACACTTTTTGGCGCAAATCGATTTATTTTGTACTGTAAATATTACGTTGCTACTTATCCTCATGGTTTACCTCAAAAGTTGTTACTTTTCCCTCAAATAAAAATACTTTATCGTAAAAGTAATTTCTTTTATTGTAAACGTACTCTCGTGTAGGCCACAATCGCCATAATTTACTTTTGCGGAAATAAAGAAACCGTTTATTGTAAACGAAGTAGTACATTCATGGGTGCACTCAAAAGTGATCACGCTACTGATTTGTTTTTCTCTTTGAGATAAAACTGTTTTATACAAACACACACATTCACTACAGTGTCTCTTGAATGCAACCTGCCGTTACGCCGTTCAATCGTTGCATAAAAAAACAGTTTGGCGGAAAACACTTTCGTTTCTTGTAAACATTTCTTTTAGTTTGGAGGTAATATAACTCGTTTGCGGTAAACGAAAGAACAGTTAAAGGAAACGTCTTTTTACGACTTAATTTAGGTGCAAGGTCAGAGCACTTTTGTAGGTGCAAATAGATTTAAAAAAAAAAACTTTTCCATTACATCCCATTAAGGGATTGTGGAGAGCCTCCCCCAGCTAGTGAGCTGTGCGATTTCTAATTTTTCACTCATTGAAACCTAGTTTTACACCGGTTCCGAACGGTAGTTTGAGAAGCTTTTTCATGGCTAAGTACTCGATAGTGTCGTCATCACTAAGCGAGGTGGACGTCGTCAAAGGAAATGTATGGTGGTCATAACAGGGATCGAACCCACGTTCTAATGCACAAGAGCCGCGCACACTAGGGATTGCACCACTGACGGTGAAATTAATTGGCGTTGCTAAAATAATAGACAATTACGGAAGTCCCTCATTGGCATGAATTATTTTCGAACTCTGTGATAAGTTCATCAACAGACTCCTAACTACTTGCCTGAAGTGATACCTTCGGTATTTGAACTCTTATGTGAAATTCACATATGCGAATTGGTATCGACCTACGATCCGTAATTACCAACTCACACGCTGAAACTCAATTATTCCAACACAAAAGCAGATGCCTTTTCCTCTCTTTGTTCTTCTTTCCGGGCGTATTATCGCAAAGTTGTAGTGCTTTAAGGTTACTTCAACCATTTACTGATTTCTCGAAAACGTCTTTGAGTGTGTTGAGTTTAGAGTTGCCATATGTCGTTAGTTGCAAACGTCTTTCATTTATTTACCACAAATTAAACAATATATTTCATTTAACAAATATTCGTATATAGCCATTACATTTCCCAAAACTAAGCGCATTTGTCTGAGATTTGGCCCTAACTACATTTTTCTTTGCGTGTAAGCTAGAAAATAATTTCATGCTAACGAGCGTATAAAGATAAAAAGTAATTATGCTATCGCTTTAACTGTTTTCTTAAGATTTTGTCCTGCTTCATGTCCAGGTATTAAACTAGGCCGATGTCACGACACGAGCCGCCAGTCCCTTTCCATTTCATAATATCCTTACAAATTGTACTTTTCTTAACAAAGTAATTAATCATTTTCCAAATCTCTTTGAGTTTAAATTAAAAATCCCTTCAAAATTGTGCTATTCGTGCTAATGGGTTCAAATCTCCACAAAACAAATAAAACTTAAAAGCCTTTCAACAAACTCCAACAAAAATGTCTAAACGAAAAAAACTCACCATGGAAAGGACGAAACAAATTAAATAAAAATAAAATAAATGAATGTTTAATATTGAAAAATAAAGGAGAAACTTCTTTTCCATCTAGTACCGCGATATCGCTATTGAATGCAAGACAAAAAAAAATTACAAAAACAAACAGGCCTTCATCACAAAAACGAGAGCAAGTGAAAAAAGGTGAAAACTAAGGAAAAGCTCGAAGAAAATTGTATAGATGCTGGTGTGTTTTTCTTTTTTTGAATAAGTTTTTAATTGCTTTTTAAACAATCAACATTATCTAAAGCATTAACTGAATGAGAACCGCTTCAAATGCTTAAGGCCAGCATGACTTTGAAATGCGATTTTGTTTTCAACTTGGCTTTTTAAACGCTTTTGGTTTTCGCGCTCTCCGTCTCTCCCATTTTAATGCGATTTTATAAATAGAACTGCGGTTTCTATAGACATTAAGGTGAAATAAATAATGCACAAATTAATACAGCCAAAACGTGTATAGAATACGATTTTTTGTTTGAGATTTGTTTACATTGAGATGTGTTTATTACTTCAGCTTCAAAAGTGCTTGAAAGTGAAAGAGCAGCAGCAGAATGTGTATGAGATGCAACCTCAGACAGGATTATTAGAATTTGCGTTTAGCTATCATTGTTTTAGTTTCATAATCGACGTTTAAAGTCATTGAGATTTGAAGAAAAAACTCATATATGACTTTTGTTTTATTACAATGAATTTCATTTGACGTTTTAAATGAAACATTTAAGAATCAAACACACATTCAAATGTACTGGGAGAAAAATTCTTCGCTGGGATGAAACGTGGTCATTAGAGTGTATACCCACAGAGCCGAATTTGGAGGTTGTCACAACCATATTAGATGTCATCACATTCGAACGAACGGTTGCCACAACTGCATTAGAGGTTGCCACAACCTTATTAGATATCATCACATCCGAACGAACGGTTGCCACAATCGCATTAGAGGTTGCCACAACATACTAGGGATTCCTTCAATCGAATTTGCGACAACATCAATACGGTCGTGGCAATTGCAATATGGTGGCAACAGCCGAATTTACGGTTGATCCATTCAGACAATTAGTCCGGTGAGTGTATACATTGCTGCAATGAAAATATTCGTAAATTCGACGGTTTTGTTGTACCTGCAAAGAAAAATGTCATACTAGATTTGTTTTAACGGTGAATCGTTGTGTTGATGATACAACAGCACAACTGCGGTTGCTGCAAAGGATGCATTCATTGTGAATTTTTGAAGAAAAAAGGGATAACGATAAAATCTAACGATGTACATAAGATTATTTATGGGCCGTACAAAACGAAGATACCATATTTCCCCAAACTGTTCGGTCTCTTCACTTTACTCTCTTGTTACAACGAGTTGCCAAGCTTTCGCAAGGGATTCGTCCACCTGACCCTTACTGCGGACTCTTCATCGGTCTATTTTTCGGATTCCTTGGAGTACCTGTTGAAAAATAAATACCTTTCCCGTTGGTCCATCCCGATCCATTCTACTGATATGGCCTAGCCAGCGTAATTGCGATATTTTGATTCCCTAAACAACTTCCGACTTCTACCGTTGAGAGAAACTTCTCTCATATCACGGACAGGCAAAATTGCAAGAGATGCATATCTGCCAGAAGGTAGGCTTTGAAGTCTGTTCCTGGCATCGTAAACACACGCGAGCGGGCGTATAAAATTCGAGACGTATATTCCCGCACTCAAAATGAGGCTCTTAAGTCGTTAGTTATATATAACCGCATGTGCTCTCCAGTACATTCGAAATTTAAATTTTAAATGCACACGCTCTTGATTGGGTATGGAAAATGAACACTAAAACAACTCGCGATTGCTTTCGTAAAATATATCCGCCCCCAACCGCGTGCGTTGAGCACCAGCTCACAGCTCACACTTGCCTTAAAATCCTTATAGTGAATAAGACTAATATTTTGGAAATACTACGTAATATGTAAAAAAATATGTAAAATTTGCCGAAGACTAAAAACAATGTACCCAAAAGTATTCAAAGTGTATCAAAGATTACAAAAAATGCACCAAAAAGTTCACAAAATGTACAAATATATAGTAAACATTACATAAAAGGTGACAACGAGCAGATAGGTTGTACCAAAAATTGCATATGTTTTATCAGTGTCCTAAAGTCTACCAACAAGTAAATAGAATGTATCTCATAGTACATAAATTGCTCCAAAAAAGTACATAATGTATGTCAACATGTACAGACGGTATGCCAAACAATGTACCAAAAAATAGATATTGCACTACAGAAAGTACATTATGTGTCACAAAATGTGAACAAAAAGTGCATTGTGTTCTAAAAACTACATAAATTCAGCAAAAAATTCAGTGTATCAAGAAAGTACATAGAAATAACCGAAAAACGACTTTTTGGTACTAAGAGTGGTTTTGGTATATAAAAGTTAAAAAGTACCAAAGAAACGTACCTTTTGCGGCCGAAAAAAGTACAACAAAAAGTCGTTTTTGGTAGCAAAGAAGAACATAAAAAGTACCAAAAAATTTACTTTCTGTAAATTTTCGGTACTTTTTATATGTCGCTTGTAATCAAAAGTAAATGGTTTGCTAGTTTTATGTACCGTTTGTTACCAATAGTAAATTTGTTGTTAGTTTTATCTAACTTCTTGTCGTCCAAAAACACTTTTTCTGGAATTTTTTTTGTCCAAAAAGTACTTTGTGGTAAATTTTATGTACGGTTTTTGTATACTATGTACTTTATGGTACACTTTATGCACTTTTTAGGTTCTTTTTATGTACGTTTGTGGCACGCTATGTATTTTTTATGTACTTTGTTGGTGTGAAGTGTAGTTTTTGGTTAATTTTATGAAATTTTTTAGTACGCCATGTACTTTTTGTACATTTTTTCTATATTTTATCTAATTTTTTGCTACACTATGTTGTTTTTGGTACACTTTATATACTTCGTGGTACACTCTTAAGAACGATATGTGTGATGTTTAACACATATTATGTAAAGTTTATACTGGATAGACTTTATGTATTTTTGCTACCCATTTCACACATTTGGAGCATTTTGTGTACGGTTTGTAAAATTTATCTAAATTTGTGTACCTTCTGTAGTTGAGTGTGTTACGTACTTTTTATTAATGGCATGTACTTTTTGGTACAAATTATGCTAATTACGAAAACACCGATCCATATTCATTTATAGGATTAGATTTTATTCTACCTCTCTGTATAATAGCTTTTACGTCTCGCATGCGGTACGCGAGCTGCTCCCAAGTCGCTCGTATTACTCCGTTGAGAAAAAACGGCGTGTGCGGAATTGCATATGCTAAATAAACGCATGCAGCTCGCTCGCGAACGTGTTCGTTTTGGGGATTCTTCTTCGCCCGCGCTCACCTGTTGAATATTTTGGAATGTTTTTTACATCTCACGACTAACGAGTAGGTGTGTTTTTGTACTTCTCGTTTTGGAGCTCGTGGCGAGAGAGCTAGTTGCAAGCGTGCGTTTAAGACGCGCATCGTATTCGAAAGATATGGGTCTAGACCTTGCACAAAGGCTACCATTGCAGTGTTTTTCAGGCAGATGTCGGATAAGTTATCCTTTGGCTAGGACGAAACGTCATCACCATCTGGGTGCCGAGGCACAGGAACACTCCACGGAACCATAAAGCGGCACAGGATCACTCCAGGTATTCGGACTTACCTGTGCTTCTAGATATGGAACATATGGATATGCACCTTTCTGTATTCAAGCAGGTGCTTAAAACTGAAGCATGCAGTCGTGAGAATCATGGATGGTCTGGATGCAAAAATTGCAGGATAAACAGGCAAACATGACCAATTGACCTGAATCGGTCTAAAACCCTAATATCCAGTCCTTGAAAAGATATATTTATGTTAGTAACAATTGTCAAATCGACACCTATCATCTATTTATCGATTATAAAGCAACCTTCGATAGTCCGATACGGGAGAAACTCTATGAAGCAATGTCTGAGCTTGGTATTCCTGCAAAACTCATACGCCTTTGCAGGATGACCTTGACGAACACCAAATCCGCAGTGAAAGTTGGTAAGGATGTTACCGAACCTTTCGAAACTAAGCGAGGCCTCAGGCAAGGCGACACCCTATCGTGCGATCTCTTTAACATCTTAATGGAGATCATTATGAGAAAAGCTGCAGTCAATATGAATAAAACCATCAGCAGCAAAAGTCACATGCTGCTCGCGTATGCTGATGATATAGATATCATTGGGCGCACAATTAGAGAAGTTACTGCGGTTTTTTCGAGAATTGATAAGGAGTCAGCAAAAGTGGGTCTGACGGTGAATGAGGACAAGACAAAATTAATAGTTTCAACGAACAGGGCCTCCACGCGATTAGACCAAAGCGTGAACGTTGATAACCGTTATGACTTCGAGGTAGTGGACGAATCTATATACCTCGGATCTGCCGTGAACAAAAACAACAACGTCAGCCTTGAGATCAAACGGATAATTGTGCTTGCGAATAGATGTTATTTTGGGCTAAGCAAGCACTTTAGAGATAAAGCCGTCTCTCGAGTAACAAAAGTCCAGCTGTACCAGACTCTCATTCAACCTGTCTTGCTTTATGGCGCAGAATCCTGGGTCCTATCGCAAGCAGACGAAACATCTGTAGGAGTCTTCGAGAGAAAAATACTCCGAAAAATTTATGGCCCTATAGTGCACAACGGCGAGTATCGGCGACGCATGAATCATGAGCTGTATGAGCTTTATCCTGACATTGACATAGTTAAGCGGATCAAGATAACGCGATTGCGCTGGCTAGGCCATGTCAGTAGAATGGATGAAGATGAACCAGCGCGAAGGCTTTTCGAAACCGAACTCGAAGGAAGACGAAAAATAGGAAGACCAAGACTCCGCTGGAGGGATCAGGTTGACGAATCCCTGCGTACACTTGGTATTGCCAACTGGAGAGATAAAGCAAAAGATCGAACTGGTTGGCGAAATATGTTATCTTCGTTTTGTAAGGTCCCTGACCCCCCGGGGTTGTCCGAGACCGGATAAGTAAGCAAGTAACAATTGTCAGAGGGCACAGTTTAATAGGCACACACAACTTTTCACTTGCAATCTCAGGCCATGATTTGTGCAGAAGCTGTAGGAATAAAGGGGATGACGAATGCTTCGAACATCTCATATGATAGGTGGTTAGTGTTTGTGTCTAGGAACTTAGTTCATAAACTGAGTCATCTTAGGATCTGGTTTGTAGAGTCCTAATTGGTTCACACGGATAAATGAACGACTCTTTTTCAGCCACATCCTGGAATATGGGGATGAGGTACTTTACCATACCAGGCCAATTTAAAGGTTCAACAATTTTAATAGTACATGACGTCCCCAATATCACGATACAATTCGCACAGCTCGTGGTTCATGCGACGTCTTTACCGACTTCATGTCCATATATTTTCCAGATCATTTTTCTTTAGGAGTGCTGTACCGTCCGCTTCCGGTATGCCTCAGGATTCTGCGCCCTAAAGCAATACATGTAGTATGAGAGTCTGATCCAGCTGGATCTTTGTTTTCGAAGAGAAAACTTCATCTCTGAAATGTTGAAATATCACTTAGAGCCAAACGCAAATCCTTGCTTGATCTCATAACCTGGCATTACTGTTATAGTTTATGGCAGATCCGAGGTCAATAAATTCATCCACTGCCTCGAAGTTCGAAAGGTTGTCATAGTTGACGCTCTATTCCAAATGAATGAAGACTGTCCTTGTTAAAACCATTAGCTTTATCTATTCCTCATTTACTATCGATCCCACTTTTGCTGATTCTCGCTAATACCACAGCAATCATCAAACTTGCTAGGTATACCAACGCAGACATGGCGTCATAAACTTGTATCCGTATCTGGCTATCAATGGCAGCCTTATAGTCACCCTAGAGAAAAGTAGGTGTCCACATGATAGTTGTAAGGTTGTAATTCAAGTAATTGCTACCTGAAGTTGAATGGTTAAAGTAATATTAAATTTTTTATATAAACTACTCAGCTACAAACTGATGTAACTCTACATTTTTAAATGTTTAATATTTCAATGCTATTAATCCTAAAATATCTGAATCTGGTCATATTTAAGACCTTTCTTGTTTATAAAGATCAAACTGAAGGAGTACTCATGAAGTATTAATGAGGCACGCACAAGTTTTGTATGATAATACACCGAATCCCCGTATTTCTTTTCCATTTTCTCCACATTTTGATTTTTGTAGTTAGATCAATTGACCTCTGACTCATATGTCCTCTTATATGAGTAAAATGAAAAAATTCTGTGCGTATTGTAATTTAATACATATGTATTATATAAGTTTAACAAGTATTTTGTGTCAGGTTATTTACCTCAACTATTTTGTATTATTATATCGTTTGCTAACAATTTTCTTCTTCTTCTATTTTTAGGTAAGAAGTCAGCTTAACAAAAATGATTTAAAATGAGGTATTTATTGAAAGAACGTATGTCCTATTAAATAAATATTCAAAATATTTATATATTTACAATGTGTGTACCATGTGTGCTTAATGTAAAATCTATCCACTACCTAATTATTAATTATTCCAACGGAAAGACCTAACCTAACCGGAGATTCTTTATGATGGAAATATTGGAATTCTTTATTTTGTACAAGACCTCAAAGATAATAATGTTGTAAAATTTTGGAATTTATTTTATTTTATATATTGGCCCAATTGCCATAATTTTGTTGCCTGATAACTTACATCAGGTTGTGTTACCCTGCCAGAAACTTTAAAAAATGCACACTGCAAGACAATTTTCGCTACACTAGTGAATTTAGTGTTCACCTCAACGAATTTAGTGTTCACCTCAATAAGCTCCCGTACAGATGTCTCCAATACAATAAAAATGGTTTCATTAACTGCAAAAGTTTCGTCACTGTGAAGAATATCTTTCATTGTTGCGATGAATATGTAGGGCTGCAGCTTTTACACAAAATTTTATTAACATTAATCCATTAAGTTCCGCATTTCGATAAATATTAAAATTTCTTATTAGGTTTCTTACCTAAGTGTTTCAATTAATTTTATTTCTATAAGTTTGTGCATGATTGTAAAAAACTGTTAAATGCAATTATAGGAATAAACCCTGCGTTGCATAAGCAAATCTGTTTCTTAGCATAAACGACTGTTTCGTTGCAGTAACGCACTCGTTTCGTCAACTTTTAAAGCCTGGCAGCAACGACTAAATTTGTATTTGTTTCTTATCCCACGATGAAGCATTTTTCTTTCAGTGTATATTGAAATATCAGAAAACATGATAGATACACAGTTTATAATGTTTAGAAATAGGCTATATTTTGTACTTTTATGTTAGGTTCGGTATTGTTGGCAGTTGATGAACGATGTACTTACACTTCTTAGCTCCTTGTGATATCAAGAGCTACCGAAATTAAGCGCTAGCACCATCGGTAAACTTTTTAGTTTGCCTTAAGAAGCTCAAAATAGCGTTAACACCTAAATCTAGTACTTGACATGTGCATATACAATATTCAGTGGATTCTTCCTCATCGTTACAGCTTCTTGCCCTGAAATTCAGTCTCCCCTTTGGCCTACCTTTCGGACTATTTCTCGTTACAACTGACTAAAGTATTGCTACCTTTGGCCTGGCTAGGTACAGAATGACCATACATGCTAAAAAGGAACCCCTGTAATATTATGGAGGAACCATGTATATGTTTGGAACATTCATATACTTACGTGCAACCATTGTTTTTATGAATGGGTGGTAGTTTGTTTCTTTGTTGTCTGTCGCATGTATGTTTTCAGAAGTTTTCAACAAACAAAGCCATATTTGTGTCTCAAAAACATATATAATAATATTGAATAGCAAACATAATGTGATTGGACATAAGAATACTATGTTTGCGATAAGCTACAAATACGTTATATTTGCATGCAAACAGCAAAAAATACAGATTTTAAGCGTGACAACCTATGCAATGTCAACTATATTTGCGTGGGCGCTCACAATGTGGTCCCTTCTGTCGGTAAAACCTGAAGGTAGTTCCTAGTCTTACCTGCACTTTCGTTGTGCAGTTCCCCGTAATGTCCTGTGGCCTGGCACCCACGCAAGGTAAATATCGTACTTTTAAACCATCTCGTTAAGAAATCTGCAGCAGTCCTGACCTGATGTTGCGTTCAGTTATACTGATTCCTGGGACTTTATAGCCGCCTGACTGTCAGAGAAATTGTTGACTTCCATAGCTGCTGGGCTAATATTCCTCGGTCAACGGGACACTTTCCAAATTGTCAAAATTTCTGCCTCATAAACACTACAATGATCAAGTAGTATGCGACAAAAATACAATCCTAGTGGCATAGAAGAGGCACTGTTCATTCAGTTTCACACCATCTATGTAGATATTAAAAATTTCCGTCTACGCCGAGAAATCCTTTGCCCAGGAAATCCTTATCCGTTATAAGAGTGTGATATTTCCGATCGAATATTGGCTCTGCTTTCGAGTAGTCGACAAACTCTATGTCATGACCGACTCCGATCGTGGCATATTGTAAGAATTGCCTTCACCTGATCGGAGATATTGAAGCAATATACTTCCGTATAATAGCCACCAGCAGCATTTGAACTATTACATGCAGTTCATCTGTGGGAGTGGTGGGCAGAGCAGCCCTGATGAACATCGTAGTTGTTCTCGGAACCCTAGTCAGTAATGGACAATTATTGGTATATGACCGCTATTGCTACTTCGCCTTCACAAATCACTAAATTTGTAACCTGCAAAAGTGACCAGTATTCCATTTTGCGGAAGGCTAGTTCCACAGAAGTGGAGACAATACACCTCCTTGAAGTGTATATCCAAAGTCTGGATTGCTATAAATGAACATTTATTTTGTTTCGTATTTTATAATCGTAGTCCGAGTTACAAAAATATAATTCTTTAACAAAATTTAAAAATTCTAAAAAATCTCTGAGATAGGCATATTATACACTCTACTTCTCACAAACAAATTCGATTGAAGCAAGCGAAGTGTCCATAACTGAATTGAGGGACTGTCATAAACGAAAGTATTAGGTTGTTACAACCGGTAATTTGGTTACTTCAACTGAATCAAAGCTGTAATAAAGTCGTGGTAACCGAAAACTTTTGGTTCACAATCGTTTTTTTTGTGACTTGGTTGTTTCAAATACAGTTTTTGGTTGTTATCACCGCATTGTTTGTAAATAAGCTTGCTGTTACCGATAAATACGGTTGTCGCAACCGAATAATTTTAAAATAAATGTCGACACTGTTATCAAAACATGGCATATAGTTTGACTTGGGTTTAAGAACCGCTTTAAGAACCGTATACCCAATTTTCTTCCTTCTACAATTGTTTCCTACTATGGAGCCAATTAAAAGGATATGGTTTGAGGTTTCCCCAACGTGAATATTTAGCAAAATATATTTAGAAATGCTGTTTTAGTTGCGGAATTAGTCATACCTTTTTAATGCTGGATTAATATTTTTTTTTGAAAATGTTCCCATTTCGTTTGAAATTCGTTTCAAACATTAACGGAAAATTTAAATGACATTTAAAGACAAAATTTTGTTGTGGCAACCGAATTGGAAATGAGGTCAGTTGCAGCTAACGAATGATAGAAAATGTCGCTTGTTGCAACGGAATTAATTGAAATTGTACAATCTATGAGGAATTTGGTAACAGCAACTACGTTGTACACAAATTCGTTGTTTCCAATGAATAAATGTCAAATGCTGTTGTTGGGAACGACATAAAGGACATTTCTGTTTCAACCGTATCAATGTTATAATTATGTTGTTCCAACTGAATTTCAGTTACTGGAACTGAATGACAAATCCTTGAACTGAATTTTCGGTAGCTACAATCTCTTTTAAAACACATACTTTTGATTCATCAGGGATGATAATTATTTATATATTTACAAAAAACGTATAGTTGTATACTCTTGGTTTCAACCAAATTTGGCACAATGTTTCTCCTACTATCACGGGACTATTTTATTTTATTTATTCAAGCTCAAGAGAGATTAAAAGTATAAAAAATAAGTTTTGCAGTTTTAATCCAGGAGTCATGAGGATGCATTTTCCGAAACTTCTCTTTTAAAAGTTGTATCTTTCTTAATTGAAATATAGAATGGTCTTGAGCTTGAATAAATAAAATAAAATAGTTCTGTGTTAGTAGGAGAAACACTGTGCCAAATTTGGTTGAAACCAAGAGGATACAAATATACGTTTTTTGTTATTTAGTTTTGGAGCAATTCCATTTTTGCTTCTACAGGGTGGTCAAAATACTAAATACTGAACTTAATTCAACTAATCAGAAATGACAAATATTCCCATTATTTTTAAAACAAGATTTCAATCATATGTTTGCCGGGGATGGCTCCGCTGTAGACCATTCTCTTTTTTTTTACAGTTTGTTGAGTGGTTGACGATTGATGGTCTTTAGCGGCACCCCACAAGAAAAAGTCTAAATGGGCCAAATAGCAGCTTCGAAGCGGCCAATTGGCATCGCCAAGACGACTAATAAGAAGATTCGATTGTTTGATGAGCTGTATGACATGGTTCGCCATTCTGTTGAAAAAAAGGTTATCCAAGTTCATATCTTCCATTTCAGCTCATAAAAAGCCTTTTATCATGGCTCTGTAGGGCTTGCCGTTGACTGAAATGACATTTCCAGCAGCAATTTCGAAAAATAAAATGTGCCAATGATGCCACCACTCTAAAAATCCACGCCAAACTGTCACTCTCGGTGGATGCATTGGCTTCTCGACAGTTGCGGGTTTTCCGATCCCTAGATGCGGCAATTTTGTTTGTTGATAAAGCGGCCGAAATGAAAATGCGCCTCGTCGGTGTAGGTGCTTTTTCGACCAAATTCGGTGTCCTATTGGAGCTACTCTAAGGCCCAAACTGAGAAGCCGTAACGAAGTGGATGGTCGTTTGCATTCACGTGCTGAGTTCACTGGACTTTGTAGGCGAATAATCCAGGATATTTATGCAAAATTCGTCAAATGACGAGTTGTTGAGATCGCTGCCGAGTTGATGTTCTTGGATTGAGTTTCACACTTTCGGGCAACAGGAGCCACATTATCGACGATGCGCACCGTACGACGACGGGGACCATGAGTGTTGTCCACGAGCAAGCCAGTCTCACGAACTTTTTGCACAAACTTGCGGACAGCACGCGCGGTGGGAACATCATTTCGGTCAAAACTTCTTTTCAACAAACGCACAGTTTGGGAAATAAGTTTACCATATTTCCCAACGCTGTTCAAGCGTGGAGCGACTCATTTTGGTCCGCTGTTCAATGTTTCGAACAGAAAAATCTATCAGTGTCAAAATAAGACATGATTTAATAAGATACCGGTATTTGGACCAACCGTTATATATACAAAACCCATTAACAATGTATAAATTTAATAAGTTCATTGACTTGTCAAATCTAATGTAACCAAGAAAATTTAACGTAAATCATCGGTCAAATAAACTTATACCGTAGGCGTTAAAATGCTCCACATTACCTTGAAAACAAAAGCTCAGTTCGATTCTAGTTTCTTATGAATCTCGTGCAGCTAAATTGTCAATTAAAATAATTCAAAACAGCAATAAAAGCCACACAATGAAAAACCGTCAAAAGGAAAAAATAAATGTGGTACTAAAATTTTGCTTACAATTACAATGAACCCTCATATCAATAAATCCCACTAACTAGGGTCAATGTAAAATATCACTGTTTTTGTTATAACTTTTTCCAAAACAAATGTAGAAAAAAGAATGGCCGGAAATGCATTCTATACCAACTCTACAAACCAAAAAGAAGGAAAAAACTAAGCCAAATAAAATTAAATCCTAACTTCATGACCACAAAAGTGACAGAGATTGCATGTGGATCTAGTCGGTTGTATTTAACACAAATCATATGACGCACTCGCTGTTCTGTGGCCGATGTGGCCAATCCACTCGCATTCGCTCCATTGACCACGAGCGGTTTTGATAATAAAAAAGTGAACACCGACAATGTAATATACCAGTTGGCTGCTATCGTACTCCCAATATAGAGATGTGTGTCACTTAAGATGAAACAAAATCCAGTTTTTGTTCTGTCTCCCATATCGTAGTAGCTGTCACTACAGCCGGAGGGGAGTTTAACACAAAGCAGGAATAACATCCAAATCTACTACATTACAAATTTAAAATTTAAGCCTACAACAAGCTTCAGTTTACAACAATCCCAATCGAAAAGTTTACACGCAATGCAGAGAAGAAGATGGTGGATAAAAACAGCCCAAAAACACAAACCAACTGGCGCAACATATATTCGAGCTTAAACACTAGCCGTTGATGTTTTAACGGTTTTTTTTTTGTAATTTATGGAAAAATATTTTTTAATGCCGCTTCTGATGTGTCCGCTGTTGATGGCTGCAGATAGCTGGGAAAAGTGTTTGGAGGGCAGAAAAAATGGGTCAGTTCTCCCTCCTCTTGCGCCAATTGCGCTAATAAATATGTACATTTTTTCACCGGTGAATGGTGCAGAAGATTGTTAAATTTTTCCCACTAATGAGATGCGGTTCTTTTTGTTTTGGTTTGTTTTTCTTCCAAAACTGTGCACAAAAGTGTTCATTAGTTTTGGCTTTTTATATGAACGGTGGGGAAAAGGAAATCATCATATATTTGCCGTTATTATATTTTTGGTATCGAATGAATGTTTTAATTGGCTTTTATTACCATGCGTTAACACACAGTGGGGAGGAAGTTTGTGAAAATAAAAAATATTTTAAAAATTATTTCATAACTTTTGTACTTGTGGGGGGGGGGGGGGGGGTATTGCCATGACATAGTACAGAGCTAACATTTTAGTGCTGATGAGCTGTAATTAATCGATAAAACAAAAGATGGATTTTATATAAGTGCCACTAAAAATGTCAGCGTTCTGTGTAATATTTATGAAACATGCAATTCTTATCGTTAATCCAATAAAGTTTTTCGTAATTTTTATTGTTATTATTAAGAGTTTCATAATCTTGGATGAATTTCTGCAGCAGGGTTGAAAGCTCATCCGAAGCCTCCAGGTTATTTTGACCGCAACACCTTATTTAGGAAAAGTACATTGGGAAAAGTGATAGTGATGCAATCATCGTCTAGTAAGCAATCACTGAAGATGCTCCTGGGTATACATTTCCCCGGAAATTCTAAGGGTGAACAAGATATTTCAGTTGGAGATTCTGTTGAAATACAGTCGTGAGATGTAGCTAGTGAAATTGTAACCGAATCTAGAATTCTGGGGGATATAAAAAGCTTCAAAGCTTTCAAGTCGGCAGGATCGGGCAATGTCTCGCAGGCGGATCTACAGGCAGTGGTTTAAAGACTGGTTCCCTGGCTCAAAGAGCTCTTCACTGGTTGTATCAAGCAGGCCTATATACTCACGGTCATTGATGTGACAATCTTATGCAGTATCATTGTGCTTTGGCACAACACTATCGTATAGCGACCCTTATGATGGCACGTCAACACAGACTACCACATGCTCAGAATCGAAACAGAGATGATACATTATATACGTACTAATTGTGTGAAACAACTAATTTGTATGAAGGGGCATTAAAAGATGCAAAGGCATAATCACAGATAGATTGGATATAATAGTAAAATAGTGGATAACAGAAAACCTGAGTAATAATACAATAATCATATCATATAAACGAGAATAATGTATACAAACTGATAATATAACATGTTTATGTAAGTGGTTTGTTATGCAACATTTGTTATCCCTGCCCAATGACATACAGTGATACGTCAGCTCACGGAAAATGGTTCAATGAACGTTTTGTACATCAACTTCACAATTCTCATTTAGCTTACAATAATTATGGTATGACTATTCAACTATTGGTTCAAGTAGTGGTTGGTTATCATTCCCAGACGTAGTTTTTCGCCAAGTTGAGAAAAGCGTACTCGATTACAATAGTTATACTAAAAAATCTACGAAGACTTGTTTCTTTGTTCCTATGAAGGCGTTGCTCCTTTGTTTCTGCGGGGACTGGTTTCCATAGCCCTACGAGAACTTGCTTCCTTGTTACTACGGTGTCTTGTTTTCTTCTTCCTACGTAGGCGTTGCTCCTTTGGTCCTACGAGGACTGGATTCCGTGTTCCTACGAAGGCTTGCTACATTGTTCCCACGAAGACTATGACTCTTCGTTACCCATATATTATATCCTAATCACCCTTATGTATATTTTCAGAGCCGGACGATACCCCATTTCCCGGCATCGGAGCTGTAACCCGAACCTGAACAGCTTTAATTAACACCAAACAGTGTACTCGGGTGGAGGCCGACTTCGTAGACGGCGCCACCTCAGATCTCGCTCTCCGAAAATCATCCAAGTACGACATGATCGACATTGATTGTTTTCGTTAAAATATCGAATTATGTAGATTATACTTGAATATATAAGATCATGCCATCGCTTAAATCCCGAAGAACCTACCCAATAATTTCGTAAGGTTTTGTGGGTCCTTGCGACAACCCTGGGAGCGACTAAGACTACCTCAACCGACAAAAAAATCACGCTACACTATCCCATATGGACCTAAAGATTTCCATGTGTGTGAAGATAAATTCGAATTTAACTAGCAAAGACACAAACCAATTATGTTAGCAGAACTCTGTTATTATATTAACAGAACTGTGGTAGACACCTAAATTGGGGATGGTTATATAAATAGCGTTTTTATCCAGATCTAACACACATTCATAACCAAAAGTTATAATTTATATTGCTAACATTCAGTAAATGATACGTCAGAACCTAAAATTTAGTTATTCTATGCCAAATCATAATAATGTGCCATTTTTGTAATAGAAGTTCTGGAAAAAGTTTTGGGCTATTCCGGCTCATCAGAATAAGTTTGCCGATTGGGACTAGTGTTAAATTACAGCTATTGGTATCTATTTTCGTCATTTAATACTCTCGTTTCCAAAAGAACCTTCAGTATACCAACTTCATCCACCAACTTATGCAATTTTCGATTCGGACGGACAAGATGCGTCCATGGTGGTCACCAGGAAAAAGTTTACCGATTGGGACGAGTGCTAAGTCTACCGAAACTGCTCTGCATGATCTGGCCAGCTTTATAAAATGTTCTCTCGCTGTTAAAAACTAGGCTATGGTAGCTTTCTTAAACATTGTGGAAGCCTCTAACAATGTAAATACTGTCGCCATAACTGCGGCAATCATGGCTCTTAGGGTTGACAGATACATCAGATTGTTTGTCCACTTAAAAAGGGACGTATTTCGGCTAGCTTACGCCCTCTATAGATTTGCCACCTCAAGGGACGTTCTATTGCCTCTACTATGGAATCTTTCCATGAACAGTTATCTACTCTCTCTGGTGAAGATGCGTGTTAATGCAATTGCTTACGCAGATGACGTGCAATAGCGGTTAGAGCGTAAGTTCCCAAGTACTTTTAGGGACATCCTGCAACTGGTCATTCATACCACCAAGACGGAACTGGTTCTTTTCAGAAGGTGGTATGAGGTACCAATTTGGGTACCTGTCTCTGTAGGGGGTATTCAAATTCCCTTCTCTGAAAACACAAATTCGACAGGAACTTAAACTTCAAAGCTAACATTCTCGAAAGGACCAAAATGGCTGTGTTACCGCTATATACCTGTAAAAGGGCAGTACGAAAACGTTAGACCGATACGGACCGATACGGAAATAGTTAGACCGATAATGGTGTAGGGTGTTATCGTCTGGTCTACAGAAATCCACCTACTGCGCAATACTGAATAAACTTCAGCGAATGACTGGTACGTGTATCACTTTTGCGTTGAGAACGACACCGATGTAAGTAAATGTCATACTACATTTAATGTAACTAGACATTGTAGCTAGTCAGCATGTCAAAAATTATATTGTTAGGCTTAGGGAACTGTCACTTTGGTCAGAATATGACTTCGGACACAGTGTAATTCTCAACACAATGCCACAATGTATTATCGATTACACTTCGGCCGAACCACTCTTTAATAAAAAAAGTACCACCGTCTTATACAGGATCTATTCTGATCCATGAAGGCGTATCCATTGCTAAAATATTGCCTGATGACTGTAGTGTCTACCAGGCAGTAACCTTAGCTGGTTGAGAAGTTAGGGATTGGCTGAGAATTAATGTTCTGACTAAAGTAGGAAATAATATTTTCACTGATAGTCAAGCTGGCATGAAGTCCTTGGAAACGACAACTGCCCGCGATTATCGAAAACCTATTAATGAAATGGCTGAACAGTTTAATATTCACCATATTTGGGTGCCGGGCCACAGGGACATACAAGGGACTGTAACGCGGACGAACTTGCTGCACTGGCGACTACCTTACATGCTCCAGGGGAACAAGAACATGTGAACATTCCTCTGGCAACTTGCAAGTTCTTCTTGAAAAATTGTGTCCTTATGATCGTAACGGTAGGTGATTACCAGCTGGGAACTGTGTACATTCCAACCTGTCTGGTCTCGCCTAAACTTGAAACGCACTAACGCTCTGTTGTCGTTATCGCGACCGGACGTCTCAATTATTGTGGCTGACATGACTCTGTCACTGTGTAATTGGACTGCACGTGGAGACACTGAAAGTTTTTAGAAATTACTTTCTTCACCTTCTGTGTCTGTGACCGAGTCTTTTCAGAAGGCGGTAGGCTATACTAAGTTCACAGTTCTTTAGGGATTCATATAGCAAAATTTTCACCCTGCCAAAGTCACCGTATGGTGTGGAGTTACGTCGGAAGAGGTAATTGGATTATATTGGATTAGATTATACATTTTATATTTTCGAAGGAGCCGACGTTAATGCTATTACGGTAAATGGCGATAGCTGTAGAGTAATGCTAACTGAATTTTTCTTAGCGGAACTTGACGATCTATTGGAGGACACGTGGTTCCAAAAGGATGGGGCCACTTATCATTCTGCTCGTGACACAATGCGTATTTTGAAAGATGCATTCTCAGCGCGTGTAATCTTCTGTTTCGGTAATTTGTCTTGGACAGCCATATATCCCAAATATTTCTTTTAAACAATACTTAAGTATACCCAAAGAAAATATAATGATGTGTTTTGCCCCATCCTGTATAGTAATAAAAATAAAAATCTAACTTCAAACTTTATGTTTCCATTCAAGAATATAGGCACTTTATTTTGAAAAACCAAATCGTTTTGTATTATTTTGAACAGGGGATCAACTATTTTTTAATTTAAAAAAAATATTTGTTCTAAAACAAAATAAATAGTTGTATTTTGACAATTTATATATATATATATATTATACGCAGTTCAAATTAGTTCCTCGCTAATGAAAATTATACTTTAGAAAATGGTTTTATTTAAAATAGGAGTCGGAGTGAAGTCCTTTATTTTGAAAATGCTGGAATTTTGAACGGAGTCGTAGATTTCCAAATTTCTGGAGTCGAAATTGCCGTCAGACTCCACAGCCCTGAATTTTTCGATGTTATATATTATAATTATAGAATAATCCTTGACTCCTTACCTACAATCAGTTCTAGTTCAAAAGTTATTCTATTTTCGCCGATGGAAATCAATTATGAACCACTGTGCGACGCCAATTCTCCCCCTTGTCTAATATAGGACAATATGGACGCATTGTTCTCTCGAAAATTCGCAGTGACATTTTGTCAGAATGCGATAGATCCAAGATATATAAATCAAGACAGGTTGTATAAGAGTCTGATACAGTTTGATCTTTCACGAGAGACGGTTTCATCTCGAAAGCGCTAGCCTAGACCGAAATAACACATGGTGATAAGTACAAATCTTTCTATTGATTTCTAGGCTGACGTTATGTTTTTGGTTTACGGTAGAGCCGAGGTAAATAAATTCATTCACTACGTCGAAGTTACAACTGCTATCAACATTCAGCCTTTCCTCCAATCTTGTGGAAACCATTATTTTTTCTTGTCCTCATATTTTGGAAAAACCCACTTTGGGTGATTCTTCTCGATATTCGAAGTGCAAGTATGTGATTTTTACTCCCGATAGTTTTATTCGTGTCAAGTGCAGCTTATGATCTCCATGAATATGTTGAAGTGATCGTATGTCAGAGTGTTTTGGGAGGCCTTGGCGTGCATCAATTATTTCGGTAAGATTTTTACCAACCTTCGCTGAGGATTTCGTGTCGGCCAGTGCATTTTCCAAAGGCGTGGCAGCTCTTTAGGAATACTAAGCTCTGACGTAGTGTAAAGTGGCGGTATAATCCGTCAGTACATATTTAAAGTACACTCCCATACCCGTTGACCATCCGTACATATATTGCAGCAACGAACTAGTTTCAGTGGTAACATAATAATATGTACTTTGATGTAGTTCTCGTTCGCGTTAATGTGGCTGAAGATTGACAAAATAATGTCCGAGAGCACAACCCGAAAAGATCATTGCATTGGATGTGGGGCTCTAGTTCTGCATAGAACGGGAACAACTTTTTGAAAACTGTCTTTTTCAAGACGGACTAAATTAATTTACCGATTATAGCCGCCTCGGCTAACTATTCGACTATAGCGGCTTCGGCTGACTATTCTATTATAGCGGCTTCGGCTGGCTATTCGACCATAGCGGCTTCGGGTGACTATTCGATTATAGCGGCTTCGGCTGACTATTCGATTATGTCGGCTTTGGCTGATTATTCCCCATAGTGTGTTTCTTACCGACTATTTCCCCTGTACTGTTGCTACACAATCCATTCAATGGTATACGATACCGAACCGGACATGTAACTCACATACCGAGTCAATAAGCCAAATACCCGATGTGCACAGCGAATGCGAATAATCGCGTGTGCAACACACTAAGTTCCCAATCATCTTAAAATCGACCAGTCCGCAACTTGGCCACGTAGAATATTGTTAAGCCTAGACAAGTGCCCCACAAAAGTGTTGTCAAGCCAAGACAAGTAGTCCGGGAAGAGTGTCGTCAATCTAGACGAGTGTTCTCAACGAGTGAATCAGTTGACGTTATTTCTGTAAATCAAATTACTTTGTAAATTAAAGATTAATAAAGAATCTGAATTCGAACCCCCGAAAAGGGTAAACTATTCTGTTCTTATTTCGAAAGGTTCGGTGGATCCTAACGAAAGACTCTGGACATGACTGAGTTTTCCTCAGCCCTCGACAAAACCACGTTACAATAGCTTCATAGAGGGCTATCGAAGCCAATCAACAGCAAGATGGTATGTGTCGGTTTGTTTTTCGCCTCTGAGTCATTGCTCCATTCATATTCCTTGGCAGGCCGTGTGACTCAAACACGAGGTTATTCACATTCGCGTAAGTAGTGCATTAATGACTCTGGTCAACAGAGAGGTACCGATTTACCAAAGGCACCCTCTATGTCGACAAAGGCGGCAAGATTACAGAAATTTACATTACAGAAATTTTTTCAAACAAATACATATTTTTATTAATTGGTCGTAGGACTGCCCACCAACCCCGATCATCGGAAATGTTGTATATCATATTTCTTTCGAGATTAAGAGATAAGAGGATATGTGCCTAAAATGGGTCATATCGGTAAATGTTTATCCCGTCGTTAGTTTCTACACGCAAAGAAAATACTCGTTCTTCCCAAACGAAGATAACTGAAGTTCGTTTGGGGACTGTAGTTGGGAGAAACGAACTTCTGTTAAGCCACATATGTGATTTCGTTTGGGAGAACCGAAAAATTTTTGCAACAAACGTGTTATGAAAAATACAAGCTGAAAAACGTTTGCGATAAACGAAAAACGGTTCCGCCAACTGTTTTTCGGTGTACGCAACAGAATTCTAGTTACTCCAAAATAAAAATAAAACGTTTGCGAGAACTGAAAAACGTTTGCAGTAAACGAGTTATGAGAAATTAGGGCTGAAAAAACGTTTGCGTGAAACGAAAAACGGTTCCACCAACTGTTCTTTCGGTTACAGCAACCGAGTTGTAGTTACAGCAACCGAGTTGTAGTTACTCTAGTCAGTAAAACATTGCCTGTACATTAATACTTTTATTAATGGTTTCCATAAGCTCTTTTTTGTGTAAATTGCCAACTTTTATGATTTTGGCTTTCCCCATAACTATTTGGAATTTTTGTCCATTTTTTCAGTGTCAACTTACAAGTCTGTCGCGCCTTGCATTCAAATAACAACTAAAAGGGCAGCAAACTACAACGCGTCAATTGTCCATCCAAGATATATTGACAAGGTAAAAGCATTAGAGTGTGTGATCACTTTTATGTGTATGCGTGAGTGTGTATGACAAACGAGTGGATAAGACTGTGTATACAGTCGACCAAATGAGAGAAATTTACGCTCTTCGTAATATGTGCTCTCATTAGAAAAATGGCTAATTTCAGTTGTCGCAAACGTTTTTTAAATTTGCGGCAAGTGTATTTTTGTACGCGTTTGGTGCAGACGACAACTCGTTTGCAACACCATGATACACATTTGCGATATACGAGTTTATTTAGGTGAACTACATGAACGGTTGCGTTTAATAAATTAATACAAATCAATCAAAGTATTGATGCGGCAACCGAGCAATAAACGTTTTTTTCTCTTTGCGTGTAGAGTTACTTTTAACTTGCAGCAAGTTTAAGATCGATCGATAACTATTTTTTTGGTGAATATCTTTTTTATCAAACCCAATGATGTCCCAAAAAGTTTGAGCATGGGGGAAAATATGTTTCGCCACCAGTGGGCTAAGAATGGCGTTGTATTATGTTGGCCAATAATTTTGTAAGACCTGAATATTATATATACGTAGTTGTTATTAAAATTATTGCTGAAATAGCCATTGGCATAACATAAATCTTCCATTGTGCATCTACAAAACTATGGGATGCTACGAATGCCCCTCCCCTTTTAACTGGCGTTTATACCCCATTAAACATGATCCACCGCCACCATCACCATTAAACAATATGTCATAAATTAATTTTAATGATTCCAATACAATAATCCTCTTGAAATTCGGTGTATTACTATATCGTAGTGATAAAATTTGAAAATATTTTGACCACGAGTATGATTTTTTCGTTTTATGTGTGAAAATGTGAAACAAAACAAAAATTTTTTTACGTTTTCGAATGAATAAGTTTCTCTCTAACAAAACATAGTTGGATATGTGAATGAAGAATGTAATCGCAAGTTAGTTGGGGTTAATGAATGCTATTTTTATGATAATTAAATAAATTATATTCAATCATTAAAATCTGTTTTGTATAATTGATTTTTTTATTTGTATGATAGGGAAGGGGATACACATTGTTGTTTGAGATCAGATGTTTCATGTTCGTGACTGATTTAGTAGAAGGCGCCAAGATAATTTATCTCCATGTAAATTGAAGAGAAGTCGTAGACAATATGCATTAAATTAGGTACCAGCGTTGTTGGGTATACACATTATCTGTAGTGTGGTAACTGCGGGGAACTTGTAAAAAAAATCGCAAAAATTGTGCGAGAAAATCAGAACAGTAATAGGAAAGATCAACAAAATGTTTTAATTGAAAATTTTTGGAACGAAGTTCCTTATCGCACGTTGCGCGATAAATGAAAAAAATTTAAACAACTTTTGTTTTAACACTATTATGCTACAGCCCACTTTTATCAACTATATTGTTTACTTTTGCTTTGGTTTGTGACTACACTGAACTGAAAAGCATCGTCACACGGATGAAAATGTTCATCACCCCAAAAACTTTTGTCATCGAAAGTGAGCTAACGTAACGTTTCATTCCCGCTATGAAAATGTGTTCATCAACTGCAAATTGTTCGTTACTGTGGTGAAAGTATGGTTGTTGCTGCAATGAATTTGCTTCATTATTGCAACGAATTTATGTCGTTGTAGCAATGAATTTGTTTCATTGTTGCAATGAATAGGAATCGTTCTTGCAAGGAATTTGCTTCATTGCTGCAATGCATTTGTTCATTGCTGTTACGAATTTGTTTCATTAGTGCAACGAATTTAAGTCATTGTTATAACGAATATGTTTCATTACTACAATGATTTTGTTTCATTGCTACTATGAAGGTTTTGAAGTGTGTTTAAAATTATTTATTGACAATTATACATAAATATACTGTTAATTTTACATTGCAGGTGTTTTGTTAACAATTTTTTGAATTTTTGTTTTCGAAAATCTATTTGCTAAATAGATTATATTCATTCCATGTTGAAACACTCGTCTGGAGAATATTGTGGTAGTCGAGGGGTTGAGTGTTATTGCGGCCGTCATATTTAAGCCCTGCAATTAAAAACATATACAACGAATTTGTTGTTAAGATTTCTATTGAAGATCGCTCTACTCCCCTATGATGTACTCCTTTAACGTATAACCACATCATTGTTTTGTTAAATCATGCAATTGTTGTTGCGTTGAGGGTTTTGATATTCAATTGTAGCGCCAAATCTCCCCGTCATTAAGCCAGTGATCGCTCTGTAGGCATTTTCTTCAATTGCTCTTTTATTTATTTTAACCAAATTTTTTAAAATTTCGATTGGATTCATTTGACACAAAAACACGAACAGTTTGTTGCGACTTGTACCGTCACGCGCATACACACCACACAAAAGTTCAGTTATATATTTCGGGGTAGTTTTTCTGCTATCGATGCGTCACTTTCTTTGCTGTCATGTTGCTCCTTGCATTCTGTTTATTTATCTATTTGATTTATAGATTCGGAAGTTACACAAACTATCACAGCAAACACATAACTTCACACAATTTGGTTTTAACAATAAAAGATTATTACTATGTATAACTAATTAGTCCATTTTAACAAATTTATTTAAATTATTCCGGCGGAGAAATATGTCTACGACTTTCGGCTGTTGCAATGGAACTGATTTAAGATGAGTATGATTTTACTTTTTTTTTAATTTTCAACCCATTTTTCTACAAAATTCAAATTAAATAAAATTGTTGCAGGAACAGCAAGTTGTTGCAGGAACAACAAGTAAGTTGTTGCAGCAACGAAATGAAAAATTGTCAAAGAAGTCAAGTATGAAACTTTTCGTTGCAGCGACTACCAAATTGTCTGATATACGACACTTTTCACTATCACAACGTAAAAACTTTAACGAAAATGTTTCATCCATTCGACGAAGCGTTTTTCTTTCAGTGTAGACTAAAGGCTTGGATAATAGAGAAATAAAGTAACTAGGTGTCTCACGTATGTTGGGAAATTTCTTGTTTAATGGGAAGTTTTCTAGGTGGAGCATTTAACCAATATTTAGTATATATTGTAGTTTTGAACCCAAAAAAGTAAATTTAGAAAAGTCAAAGTGAAGAATATTTTCTTAAACAAGCGCCATTTCTTAAAAAATGTAAATTTTCAAAAAAGAAAAATACCTATTCATATTCTGACACAAAGTACCTTTTCTTAAAAAATATCTTATCTGAAGGAAGTACCTTTGCTTAAAAAAAGTAAATTTTCTTACAAAGAGTACGTTTTCTAACAAAAAGTAATTATTTTTTAAAATAAGTATCTTTTCTTAAAAAGTAAATTTTATTACAACAAATTAGATTTTCTTAAAAAACTACCTTTTCATTTTTTAACAACAAAATAACTTTTCTTGAGCTAAGTACCTACTCTTAAAAATGTACCTATTCTTGAAAAAAAGGACCAATTGTAAAAAAAAAATTCTCATTTCTTAAAAAAAAACATTTTCTTCCAAAAAATACCTTGTCTTAAAAAAATGCATTTTATTACAAAAATTCTTTTCTTACAAGTACCTTTTCTTAAAAATATAATAATGCCTTTTCTTTCTTGAGAAGTAGCCTTTCTGAAAATAAGTAAATTTTCTGAAAAAATAACCTTTTCCTAAAAAGAGTACCTCTTCTATAAAAAGTACATGTTCTTTAAAATAGTACTTTTATGTAAAAAAATATAGTCTTATGGTTTTTTCTTACGAAAGTACTTCTTAAAAATAGAGTAACTTTTCTTAAAAAAACACTAGATTTTAATAAAAGAAGTACCTCTCTTTAAAAAAGGACCTTTTCGGGAAAATATAATACATATTCTTACAAAAAGGACCTAAAAATATACTTTAAAGAAGAAAAAAAAATTTTTTTATAAAGTTTATCATTTTACAAAAAGTGTCTCTTCTTAAAGATCCGTTTAAATTATCGTATATTGATTGACCTCTGCTTCACTGGAATTTAGCACTGGATAGTGGTTTGCTTGAGCTGGTGGGATTTGAATGCACAGTCGTAGCATATGCTGACGATCCGGCGATACAGGCAATATTCACTGCCACAAACAGAGATATACTCCAGGAGACTGTTTAATAGTACGTTTATACGGGGCATATCGCAATATCGATCACATCGCGATATTCCCATGTCTTTGTTTATACGACATTCAACATATCATGATATGAACGGCCATTTGACAACTCACACACAAAATAAAAATACAAACAAAACTCCACAAATTTTTTTTATTACAGGTATAGCCGGAGGTTTAGTTGTGGTTGTAGATAACAATTACGGCTATTTCGTTCAAATGAGCTGTCTTAATGCTTCCACTGATACCAGATTAATTTTGAAAATAACAGCTGTTCCCTCGTGATATGAAACGATAATTGTACTAAACTGTCGTGACCAACTTTATATCGCGCTAAAGCGTTTAGACGCGATTAGACATATTAAGAAATGATATCACAATATTGTATAAACGTACATTAAGTAAGCCAGGGAGAGTTGACTGAGTGTAAATCCGGAGACAACCAAGCTTTACCAGTGAGCGGAAGATTCCGTATATTCAGCCATTGTCTCTGGGTGATAAAGAAATTTGCCTAAGGGATATTATAAGATATCTAGGTATAATTCTCGACAGAGAACTTAGTTTCTAGCTAAAAACTATGGACATGATCAGTAGAGCCACAGTGGTCCTATGTTCGTAACTACATTTAATCCGAGGACGATGCGGTCTATACCTGCAATTGTTTACTGGATCTACACAGCTTTTGTCCTCCCGATATGCCTCTACAGCATTGTCGTTGGTGGCAAAATACCAGAGAATGGCAACGCTGTGTTTCACGGTTGCCCTGCGCACAACCCTTACCGAGGGTTTGGGGGTAATTCTTCACCTGATTTGCCGGACAAGCAAATATGTAATATCAAATATCCAAATATCTGAAAATGTCTGCCGACAATATCCCGAAGACATTTCTCGCTGTGGATCACTAACCAATAAGAAGATGGGACGATTTTAAGGTATCTGTGGCGGCAATCCACAATTGAAAATGATTACACGACACCCACTTCAAAATTTGAGCGAAACTTCTCCATTCATATACTGAGCAGGCAGAACTGAAAGGACCAGGTAGTAGAATGTATTTAGGCTTCCATACTGATGGCTGAAAATCAGATGGCAAAGTAAGGTATATTCTGAATAGGTTGGTCTAGACCTTCGGCAAAGGTTAAATAGTTATATTCTATAAATAGCTTACTTTCAAAAACTCCAGCTCAAGTGCGAAAGAAAATCGTGTTTATAATGGAATAAAGCCCTTCATAAAAGGAAAGAACCCCCCACGATGACAACTGCAATTAGTGACAATGTGAACAAGACGAACACTGGTCTAGAACGCTAAGGCGCTGATGAGAAGACACACAAACTTTGAAACGATCCTCCGCCATCGTTTGTTCAAATCCTGGTTTCGATTGTATATATTTTTTCCAATTGTGGGAAACGAAACCGGATCTGTATAGCTCAAAGAAAATCGAAAAATCTTCTTCCAGTAGTGTCTTTCAGACAGAAGTCAATGCAAGACGAGAAGTTTCCCATCTCCCGGCACCAATCGTCATCACCGCCTGGGGTATCAACATCTACTCTGATAGTCAGACTGCTATAAAATGTCTGCAATCTGTTATCCTGACTTCAAGAACAGCCCACAACTGTCCCTACATGAGATGGTCAAGTAGTTTGATATGCACCATATATGGGTGCCAGGGCACAGAAACATTCCAGCTAACCATAGATTGGATGTGCGTGCGAGTTTAAGGAATACCTTACCTGTTTGCAAGCTCATGCTTAAAAGCGAAACTTCCTGACATGGGAATGATATGAGGTACAAAATGCTGAATCATCGGGCAAGTATGACCATGCTTTGACCTGAATCATACGCTAAACTTGACTGCGAGCACTCGACTTTGTTTAATATACCCACAAAAATGCGTTTGAGACAACCGCATTAGCCGTAACTGAATTTTCAGGTTGCCACAATTTAGAGGTTGTAACAACCACACTGAGGTTCTCACAACCCAATTAGAGGTAGTCACAACCGAATGAGAGTGCAACTACCCAATTGAAGACTGCCACAACCGAAATAGAGATAGAAACAACTGAGTTAGAGGTTGTCATAACCAAATTAGAGGTTCTCGCAACCGTATTAGAGGTTGTCACAACCGAACTAGAGGTTGTTGCGATCGAATTTGAGGTTGCCACAACCGAATTTAGGGGGTGTGACAATCGAATTTAAAAGTTATCACAACTGAATATTTATTACAAACAATTTACTGAGAATTTTTAAATGTTTTATTGTTAACTTAATTTCCTACATTTGTACTAATAAATAATTACAGAACGACGAATTAATTAAAGGTGGTACCAACAGAATTCATTGAAATTTAGTTGCTGCATTAACAGTTGCTATAAATACCATTGTTGCAATCGAACTACAGCCAAATTCGTTTGCTGCAACCGACTTTAATTCAAGTTTGGTTTTTGTGATCGAATTGATGCAAACCGAACTGACGCCACATTTGGTTTTTAGAACTGAATTGTTTCCAAATTTCGAATCAATTCCTCCGTTGAAAGTAAAGCTATAGAAAATTTAGTTGATAGAACGAATGTAATTGTAAATTCAGTTGTCACTACTGAATTAATTGTGAAACGAGCGCGAGCGTATTTCTATCGAGTTTCAGTTGTCAGGACCAATTTTAGTAGTGACAGCCTCAATTTTGTTGTGGCAACTGCAATTCGGTGGCAACATCTGAATATATGGTTGCTACAACCTTTTTTCGAACCACTAGTTCTGTGAATGAACGCATACACGCGTCTAGATTTGGCATTTCAGCTCATGATTACTGCAGAAGCTGTGGCGATAAAGTGGTGGGCGAGAGCTTTGAACCTAACCTATGCTTCTGCCTGACCTTTTGTGTGAGTAGGAGACAATATTTAGAATTATATTTCATGTTGCATCTAAATGATATTTTTGGAGTTAAACCGAAGGTTCTTAGGACATTTTCGCAGAACATTAATTGGCTCGCAGGAACTAATGAATGTACACTTCTTCTTCAGCAACATCGTGCAATAGCGATATGGGGTATCATATGGCTCGAATATCTATTAACTAGAGCCCCCCATTACCCGGTTTTACGGTCGACCGGTCTACCCGGTCTAGACCGGTTCTAAACCGGTCGACCGGTCTACCCGGTTAACCGGTCGACCGGATAGACCGGTCTACCCGGTCAGACCGGTTTTTAGTACTTTAACAAAAGAGTATGTTTTTTGGTACTTTTTGGTACTTTAAGAATTTTTTCGTAGCAAGTGTGTAATATCTTCAATATAAAGGACTTATTGAATTCAAGGACCAGTTTCGGAAGATTTTGGTTCTACCAGTACCAAAAAAATTTATGTTTCCAAGTCGTAATTACGTCTAAATTATTTGCACGAATTTTTAACCCATTACGCCCCAAGGCTCAAAAACGCCGTACATGGGACCGAAAAAGACCGTGTCATTTTCATATAAATGTATGAAAGTAAAGGACTTATTGAATTCAAGGACCAGTTTCGGAAGATTTTGGTTCTACCACTACCAAAAAAATTTATGTTTCCAAGTCGTAATTACGTCTAAATTATTTGCACGAATTTTTAACCCATTACGCCCCAAGGCTCAAAAACGCCGTACATGGGACCGAAAAAGACCGTGTCATTTTCATATAAATGTATGTAAAGTAAAGGACTTATTGAATTCTAGGACCAGTTTCGGAGGATTTTAGTTCCACAAGTACCAAAAAAAATTTAAATTTAAATTTAAAAAATACGAAAACCGGTCTAGACCGGTTCACCGGACGACCGGTTAACCGGTCGACCGGGTAGACCGTAAAGACCGTAAGAACCGGTCGACCGGTTTTAAAAACCGGTCTACCCGGTCGACCGGTTATGACCGTAGGCTCTACTATTAACCATACCAGCACTGGAATTCTGTAACTTTTAGACGACAATTTACAAATAAAATTTTGGTTTAGACAAATTCTCTAAAAATCTTTTTGGTGGCCCTAAAACAAAGACTCGATATTATTTTGGTATATCCTAAAAACCGAAACTTTATTGTTCAATATTTCTGTCGGAAACAAAACTCTTGCACTCCGATCGGATATTCTCTTCGACTTTAAAACCCCTCAAAGAAAAATGTCTGAGCTGTCAAAGTGGACAACAGTCAAAATATTTATTGTTTATTATCGTCGTGTTGGAACCACATGTCCTACAGATCGAATTCATCAATTTGCGGAAATAAAACCGAGATTATCATGACTTTGTATCGCTCACCAGTCACAATAATGCATCATATTAAACGCAACAAATGCATTCTTCGTAACAATGAAAAATATTCGTCAAAGTGGAGAAACTTTTTTCTTATTGAAATCAGTTTTGTTACAGCGATATTCGCTGAGGCGACGAACAAATTCACTTGCATGATGAAGCTTGTCCTTTCACTTGTGCAGTGTATTCATCGCGACAATGAAACTTAATTCATTGCAGTGGAAAAACTTTGTAATCATGAGTGAATTCATATTCATCGCACCTGCATAATTTATCTATTAATTTCTCTGGTTTGACATATAATAATTTCATCAAAAAATAGGAGATGGATGACAGAAAAATGTTCTTAGTAATAACGTCCTCGTTAAAAACATGTTTTCATCAAATGAATGCATTATCATTGAGTTTCTGTAAAATTCTGTAAAATGTTGATCAAATTAATTATAAATTGTATCTATCCAAAATATACTAATGTTGACGCATTTGTCCTCGATCCAAGAAAATGTTTCGTAGGATATTAACTAACCAAGAAGGCAATATTTTCTAATTTCCAACAACAAAAAATGTTATGAATAGAAGATAGAACAACAAATCAACAAAATCCAGATAAAACGTAGCTTTTTAAAATGGATGAAATGGCTTAAGCGAGAATTTAAGTCAAGTTAAGCAACAACCATATAAAAACAACATAGATTCAAAACAAAGAAAATCCCAAACGAAAACGTAAAAAACGTAAACAGTCGATAAAAAGAGTATAAAAATTCATCAACCTGCCTGCATTGGCTTCGTAAGTCTCTTTTGTGTCTAAACGCAACATTAGACTTTTCATAAACGAACCTCCTCCAACCCGAACCGAAAACTCTGAATATGGTGTTTTTGTTGATTTTTTCGAAAAGCTTTTCAGTTTACTATACTCGACTTCTATAAGCTTGCAACACTGGCTTGTTTTGCCTTCGTTTCTTCTGTCGTTGTTTATTTCTTAAAACGTCAGACAATAGTGATGTGGCGGCATCCCATTTCATTGTACTTATCCGACGTTCGATGTTGGCAGAAGCAAAAAATGCCTCAAATGTTAAGGTGTAATCAAAGTAAATTTACAGAAGACCCAGCCGAAAAAGAAGTTCAGATTTCTTTTCTGTTTTGTTTTCCTCCAGAATTCGTGAAGGGCAGTTTAGTTGGTTTGGATTTAAACAATAAAAAAAAAATTTAAAGAGGGTGGTGAGAAAAGTTAAGAAAATGTTTTGACATATTTAATACTACGATTATTACTGATTACAAGGAATTTGGGAAAATACATTTATTGTTCGTTGAAACGGAGTCTTTACGCTACCTTATTTTAGTCCTCTGATTTATTTATCCACTGATTCCGTAAGAATATTTTGGTCCAATATAAAAGTCAAATATAAAATTTTGTTCTTAATATTAACAAAAAAAAAACTGCAGGTTATAATGAAATAAAGTTTACAAAATGTGGCAGTCATCATAGTTTTCATTGAATAACCTTTTGTTCATACTTCTATTTTAGTTTTAGTTGTGTTATTAAAAAAAATTATCTCAAAACAGAATAAATGAAACAGCAAGCGAAGGCAATGAAGTCAGCGTTTTCTGATTTCAAGCTCAGCCATATTTTCCAAACTTTGCTTCAATGTTGCACTCGACTGTGAAAACTAGCAGAAAGGAAGATTAGAAAATGCAAAATGAGTATAAACAACAACTGACTGCTAGCAGCAGCAGCAAAATCAATTGCTTCGTTTGACTGCGTAAGCAAACCCGAACTGCGCCGTTACAAGAAACAATTGATTTCCGTTCACCTTACGTAGTTGCTGATTTATTAGTCTTAGTCGTAGCTAAACAATTGCAAATGCATTGCAAATGGACAAACAATTTCAAATACTGCCTGAAGTTCTTCCTCCAAATAAAAACATTGCCCGGAAATGCCATTTATGTTCTTACTTTCACTACAAATATTGAAAACGTTTGTGAACATGTGAAACGTTTGTGAATACAGACACATATATACACTCAACAGTGATTTCACTTTTGAATTGCTTCCCTCTTGTTGAAACGGAATCAAATACTAAAATGCTAGTGTACTCTTCCGTCATCGCTCTATGCTTGCAATTGTTCGGTGGAAATATATGTGACCTGCTCCACGAAAAGGGACCTCTGCGCCGAAAAATTTTTTTTTTACTTTTTGAGTGATTCTTATAGAAAAAAAACCCTCTTTCAAATACCGCAAACCACAAGTTTCTATGTCGTTTAGTGTTTTTACAAATCACCTGTAAAGATGAACATAATTAATGAAATATATGAAAAAATGAAAAATGAAAAAATTAAAGAATTTTTTAAACGCGTTTTTCTCAATAACTTCTTTTCGGCGCAGAGGTCCCTTTTCGTGGAGCAAGTCACATATGCGGACTTCCATGTGGCCTGGGCTTAACTACGTTTCAGGAAAAGTAAATACTACAATGTGGGGCAATAAGTATCACCCTATTGGAAAGTGCTGCCATTTTTGGAAATGAATTGGTAGTAGACACGTGGGCCTTAAGAACACGCAATAATTGTGGCAATGCTTGCGCGAAATTATGCGTTAGTGGTGTTAACGCAACCTGAATTTCGGGGGAAATATCCCAATCGTGCAGCGCACACAATTCGACGTCTGGTGACTTGATTTGAAGAAAGCGGCATAACACAAGCCAACCGAAGTTCCGAAAGGCCCCGAAACGACCGTTCGGCTAAAACTGTCGAAACAGTGCGCAATAATGTGTTGCACGCTGCAAAAGCTTTTATTTTTTGTTATGTGGATGCAAATATAACGTTTTTATGTTATCCCAATTATATTATACTTGTGTCCAACCACATTGTGTTTGCTATTCGTTCGATATTACATGTTGGAGACACAATGATTACTTTGTTATGATTATTTGTTTGTTACGTTAAGTTTTGTGACCCAACTATGGTTTTGTTTGTTGAAAACTGCTGAAAACAAAAACGTAACAGACAACAAAGAAACAAAAAAGCAGCAGATCTTCAATTCGTAAGTATGTGTAAGTATATGTATGTTCCATGCATACACGCTGAAAAATATCGGCCCCAGTAACATATTCCATGAACCTGTACATGTTTGCAAGCATTGTTATCGTGAATTGAAGATCTGCTACTTTTATTGTCTGTCATGTGTTTGTTTTCAGTAGTTTTCAGCGAACAAAGTCACGTTTGGGTCACAAGTACATATATTACAACAAGCACAATGTGTTTAGCAAGCACAATGTGTTTAGACACAAATATACTAAATTTGCGACAATCTACAAACACGTTTTATTTGCATCCAAACATCAAAAAATTAATTAATTTTCAGCGTGTATAAATGGTTCCTGCATAATGTTTCAGGGCCGTTTTTTTTAGTGTTTGTAGATTAGCGTACAAGAAAACATGCTCAACAATTGCAGATTTCGCAGATTTCCCCGCTCCGCATTTTGACGTCTTGAAATATTCCTATACAAAATTCTGGTGGTACAACAGTTGTTACCAAACGACTGTGGCGCCCGGTTAGAATACAGACATGCGATTTTGAAATTCAACGAAAAAGTGGCTGAGTTCCAGCCACGTTAATAAGCGAAATTCTCCGTTCGGGGGGAAGTTAAATCCACACATAATTTATGAAGCAGCATTACACCCTCTGAAAGTCACTGCGTGGTGTGCAGTTGTGTCAGAAAAGGTGATTGGACCTTATTTTTTTCGAAGGGCGCTATTTCTGTAGAGCCATGTTGGCTGGATTGATCTTACCGGAAGTTGATTTGGTGGACATGTGGCTCCAAGAGGGCGGGGCTACTTGTCATACAGCATGCGTCACAATGCGTATTTTGAAGGATGCCTTCCCAGTGCGTGTAATCTCGGGTTTCGGTGATTTGACTAAGCCAGTCAGATCTTCCGAATTGACTGTCCCAGACTTCTTTTTTTATGTTTGAAGTCGGTTGTATTTATAAGCCACCAAGTCCGGCAACTTGGAGGAGTTAAAGAACAACATTCGAGGCGAAATTGGCACGACACATGCTGTGCACAGTTACGCAAAATGTAATCAAAAGGGCCCAACTTTGCATCGACGCCGACGGCGGTTATTCGTCGGACATAATTTTCTACAATTAATTGAAAAAAAAATCTATATGAGTGAATATCCCTAACCGGTGAAAAACCAAATGAGTTTTCACTTTAAATAAAACTTAAAGCGAAAGAAAATCAGATGGCAGTTTTTGCCTTACCCTGTAAAATAAATTTGCATATAAAATGCAAACAACTACTTGTGTTATAAGCCGGGCTGTGTAGTACGGCCTAAATTAGATGTCTCTGACTCCAGGATTTTGTAAATGCACAAATCCACTCCGACTCTGACTTCAGCACTTTGAAGAGTTACGATTCCACAATTATAAGTATAAAAAAAGCTCCATTCTCAAGCGAGTTGCAATTGCCTACTGAAAATGGTGTCAGTAACGATGTTTATAGTTATGACCACTGCGGGAGAAACAAAACAGGTTTTTTGTCTGTTCCTCGATGTCGAACAAATGTTTTCGTTCATACTCTATTAGCAAGAAATTTGATTTTTCTTTACAAGTCGAACGAAAACTAAAATTTTTCTATTTCGAATGTGCTGTAATTTGCATCACTCGGCAGCTCCCGTTTTCTAGTTGGATATGCTGCCCCCCCCTGGATACCATGACATGGTTCTCATAGGTCTTAAACGTTCGTTTGCTGCAAATGTATTCCTTAAAACGATATACTTACAGTTGTCTAGAACTTCGTTGGTGCGGATCGATTTTTTTTGCATGTACGTACTCATTTAATTGATTTCAAGACCTTCCATTTTATATATACCTCTTTCCTAAGACTATGAATCTTCATTAAATAAAAAATATTTGACTCTGTGGGGATGTGAACCTGCGTCACTTGACAGCTCCCGTTTTCTAGTCAGCTACCCCCTGGACTCCATGATATGGTTCTCGTAGTTCTTAAGTAGTCGTTTGCCGCAAACGTATTCCTCAAACTATATACAGTTGTATGGAATTTAGGTTGTATGTTCTCATTCAAATGGTTTCAAGAACCTTACTGTTTATATACCCCTCTTTTCTGAGACTATGCATCCTAAGTTTTCTTTTAAGTTTTTCGGCTCTTTTCTTGTTTAATGATTTTTTGTTGCCCTAACAGAAGAAACAAAAATTCAACTGTTGTAATACAAGTTAACGTACTCCCATATCAAAAGGGGGAGTTGCACTTAAAGCAACTACATATTGTACGGTGCTGTAGAAACTTGTATTTGTATGCAACGTAATTGCAGTTCCTCAACTTTTAACTCAAAAAGAAGCAGAACGTCTTTTCCGTCGCCACCATCAACATGTTCTTCAGTCAATTGGCTTTGAGGTAAAAAAATACCAAGAACCTGAAATTGGTTGTTAAGCAATTGTCGTGTTATAGAAGAAGTCCAGCCTGCCTTCTCTTTAGCGCATGCCTGGCAGAATTTCTTTAGAAAAGAAGCGAACAAGGAGGAAGCAAAGCACATCTAAAAAACCAAATTGCATTTTGTCCAAGATGCACAGAAACACACACAACATAGTCGTACAGCAAACTAATGAGTTCTCATCAAAAGGAAGCAAATGAAATAGCCAAGCTAGGTGCTCTAGCCTCAACAGATTAGAAGATCGAGAGCAATTAACAATTTGTGTGTGTGTGAGGTTTTTGAAAACTAACGATTTGATCATAAATCATTTTGTTTTGTTATAAAGTCCGAGGTGTTCCTTGTCATGTGGACAGAGTTCAATGAGTTGGGCATTTTAGAGAATGAAAACAAAAATAAAAAGAAACGTGATTAAATCCATTACACATGATGGAGGTTTAGAAGAGCTCAGCGTTATTTGTAAGGGTTTAGGCGTTAATGCCGAGATTTGATGCTGTAATCTTTCGTTACATGAAATTTGTATCTGTTACTGAATGGTGATGGCGATGACGATGATGCATGATGACCTAAAGGTGATTTTGTTGTATCATCAAAGTGATGAAAAATTAAATTGGAGATGGTTTGAACTCAAAACTCTAAGCATGATATTACAGCGATTAATCGAGGGAAGGTTGATGCGCTTTCGGAGAATGCAGATGGAGTCATACGAAGTTGGCATTTCGGAGAATGCAGATGGAGTCATACGAAGTTGGCATTTTTTAAATTTGAACTAAAAAGTGTGAAAACTGGCAGATAATTCGATTTAAAATCCTGGATAAAACTACAATATTTATTACAAAGCGGTTAACTAAATTTGTGACAATAAATTGCTTTTAAGTAAGAGGGATTTAATATTCGACAGCAATCTATACGATAAATATTATATAAGTTTGATATTTATGTAGCCGGGATAACAGATAACACTAGCCAACAATAATTTGCAATAAGCAATAACTTGGTTCAAAGAACGACTAAATTTTTTAATGTGTATTCAGATCAATTAAGTAGAATGCAGGGTTTTTGTACAAAGGAGGTTGTTGTTTTTAAAAAAGTATAAAAAACATAATTGGTAAACATTTATTTTGGTCAAAAAATTGTTATATATTATTGCAGAGTATCCAAAATGTAAAGCTCGATCGAAGGTGTTTTTTTTTGCCGAAACCGAATTTCGGAAAATATTTGAAACTTCGGCCAAAGCCCAGCAGCCAATTCTGTCACAATCTTGTAGAAATTTAATTTAAAACAATTTCCATATCTTGCCTAGAACGCTAAGGCGCTTATGAGAAGAGCCACAAACTTCGAAACGATTATCCGCCAACGAGATTTCAAATCTTTATTCCGACTGTATACATTTTTTTATAAGTAATTGCAGAAAACCTTCTGACCGATATAGCTCAAAGGAAATCGAAAAATATCCCTCTAAGAAATAATTTCAGGTCAAATCGTATATAATAAAAAAAAAAACAAAAACAATTTCTAAATCACTTCGAACCTGTTTTGAACTCAATCTTCTACGCAGGAAAAATGTTTAACAGTTTAAGGCTCACTCTTTAGTTACTTTCTTCAGTATCATAGTTTTATAGTATTCTATGAAAGGCGTATGCGCTTATACAAAAAATATATATTTATATATATATATTTTAATTTTAACCTCTTATATATATTGTTGTTGAAGGGCAAATAAATCATGTTAGACCTTGGAAGATAACTTATTTCTTATCTGATGTTTGCAAATACTTACCAAAACATTGTAAAGTTTAACAAGAAATTATAAATTTGCTAATTTGCTCAAAGAGTTTTCAATGATATATACTAAAGATCTGCACGAGTATGCTTGAAACGCTGTTCAACACATTCTCAAATTTGTAAACAGTCTTCCTATTCGCATTTGTAAAAGCGAAACGAGCAATCGAACTCCAAAAATGTTTGTTGTCGTTAGAGAATAGAAACATGAGAGAATGGAGACATTAGAGTATGGAGTCATGAGAGTAATGAAACATGAGAGATCGAATGGAATAGCACATCACTCTAGCGGTCGTTTGTTTCGTTCAAAAAAGCGAAACAAACGAAACATGATTTTTTTCCGAGAATGAGAAACGAAACACACAATCATCATTCTCATCTTTCCAAATTATTATGGAGACATTCGAATGTTTTGATTTTTGCTTGTTTGCGATGAAGAATAAGGAAATGTTTTGTTTGTTTCGTTTTAAAAAGCGAAACAAAGGAAATATTCCCGTAAATCCGATAGTTTGTGAAAGAAGGATATTAAAAAAATGGATTGCCATGATGTAAGTTAAATTTGTAAATATGTTGTTGTTCTACCATTTGAACATTTTTTAACTGAAAATATTGAATTTACAATCAAATGAAATGAAAATTTGATTTCTGTTTTGATTTTATTCAAAATTTATTCAAATCATTTTTCATTATGCTGCTGCAATATTTTTTTAGCAATAAATGTAAATTGTATTTAGGGAAACCCCCTAATTATGCAAATGACAACTGCAATCGGCAATGTTGAAACCAAACATTTCCTTATTCTCCATCGCACACAAACAAAAATCAAAACATTCTAATGTCTCCATAATAATTTGGAAAGATGAGAGTGATTGTGTGTTTCGGTTTTCATTCTCGTGAAAAAAATTCATGTTTCGTTTGTTTTGCACTAGTGTGATGTACTATTCTATTCGATCTGTCATGTTTCATTACTCTCATGTCTCCATACTCTCATGTCTCCATTCTCTCATGTTTCCATGAGTGTTTCGTTTCGTTTCGATTGCTTGCCTCTCAGCGAATAGAGCAAATATTCGTTTCGTTCGTTAGATGTATTCTCAATTAGAGTTCTGTTTCGCTTCATTCTCAATAGACAGAATATCAAAACATTCATGCAGCTCTTAAATATATACCTCATTTCGATAGGATACTAAATCTCACAGATATAAACATAAACATGGTTTCCCATTACATCCCATGAAGGGATTGGGGAGAGCTTCTCACAATCAGTCAGCTGTGCGCTTTCTAGTTTTACACTCACTGATTGGGACCTACAGTTTTACATCGGTTCCGAACGGTATTTTGAGAAGCTTTTTCATAGCTCAGACCCGTGTGCGACTCTTCTACATTTGAACATAAGTTCGATCCCTGCTCTGACCACCTTATATTTCTTTCGACGACTGTCACCTCGCTTAGTGTCGGCGATACTATCGAGTACTTAGCCATGAAAGAAGGCAGGCCGACCGACTATCGCCTTTTGATCGAAGGCCGAATTTGATTAATCGGTCCTAGTGCATACATAAAAATATCAAACAGGTACTGAAAGTAGAAAAAAACTCAATAGGCAGCGCCGTCTTATAACGACCAGATTCAGCTCGTGCATTTTGGGCAAAAAGAAGCTCGAAATCATTGAATGATAGCGCATTTGGGAGTAAATGATTCCATGATGAAATAACAATACTAACTGAGCCTGTTTGACTTTGAAACATGTCACGAATCACAACGAAGCTGTCATAAATTATGCTGATAACCCTAACAGCAATAAAATCACCAGTTATATGTCTTATAAATCTTAAACAATTATAATTTTATATTTTGATTAATTTTTTCCCAATATTCGGCAACGCAACGATGAACAATTCATGGCGCCGTACAAAACGCAGAAAACATACATTCCAACGCAAGAAGGTAAATATTCACTGCAGCAATGAAAATTTGTGTACATCGGACGATTTTGTCGTTGCTGTATTGAATATTTACATTGTGGAAATTAATTTATACGTTAATCCACTTTCGCACCTCTTCGCCAAAGTAACGAAACTATTTGATTCAGCGCAATATTATCCATGTTATAAATCTTAACTCTCGCCGTTTTGCCTCTATATTATTGCATACACAACATACCCTAATTACTTTACAAAAGAGTCATAATGCAAAATTAACATATTTTCATTACAGCAAAAAAAAAACTATGTGTGTATAGATAAATTCCGCTTTTCACCATCCAAGCCACAACCCCCTTCGTTTACAGAATTCTGTTGTTGGCTTAACATAACAATGTTAAAATATTGAATAAGATGAGTAGGCAGGAAAAAGTAGATTTTTGGCCGATTTGTGCCTACAAAGTCAACGAAACTCATTAAATAAAAAGGAAACAGTTTGAGTCTGAAATTTGAAAAACCGAATGTCAATAAATTACGAAAAACACATGGGGGAGCAAATAAAAAACTCATATGTAGTTCTTTCTAAGCATATGTAGTCCATATAAGTGCATAAGTATAACTTTCCACGCCTACTAACCCAATAGCATTGACTAGCTGCTGCAATTAACTTTCCAAATTTAATAATATTATTGCTCAATTTACCTTCAGTTATTGAAAACTTGCTGTTTCTGTTTTTGATTAATATACACAATAATATATGTTCAAATGTATAATTCCTCGTCACTGGGACTTACGTCTGTACGTAACCCTTACTCAGTTCATTTAAACTCGACAATTAGTTTTAACATAAACATATTCCGAACATGAAATTTTTCTATTTCAAATAGTGGCATATTTTAACAAATCCGCTATAATGCCTCTTTCAATTTTTTTGTTTTTAATTTTCGAAACTTAATAGGCCAATATTTGAAGTTGAATACTTTCTTGTTCCGAATGAGTTTATGTCGACAATTATTGTCCAGTTTAAATGTACTGAGCAAGGGCTACTTCCAGGCACTTCTACTTCTCGTCCTATTGACGAGGTTTTCTTCCTGTGGGCACAGTGGAAAACAATAATGCCCATAAGTAAAATTGAAAAATTTGAACACATCGTATCTAATACATGAACATTGATCTGTTAATTTTTTATATGATACGATCTGCAATTGTTTTTAATAGAACATTTTTGGTTTTCCTACCAGCTAACAGATCAGGTTTTTCTGCAATTAATGACAAAATTAGACACCCGGAACTGGGATTTGAACTGAAATTGGCGGACGATCGTTACGAATATTGTGAGTCTTCTCATTTGTGCCTTGGCGTTCTAGGCCAGTGGCCGTCTTGCAATTAGTGACACTATTGAACAAGACGGTCACCGGCCTATAACGCTAAGGCGCCGATGAGAAGACTCACAATTGGTCTGTTAATTCAACAGCTTAATTTTGTAAACAAAGTGGTTTGTGGCTTGGATATCATCGGTGGATTATCATCACATGGATATTCTCAATACTGGATGCATTCATAATGGGTATTCATATGGGGGAACAGAATTTTTTTCGGACAATGACGATAGACGTTTACAGCCGTTAAAAATTGTCGTTTGTTATGGTTTTTAAACAAAAAATTAAAATCTAAAAATTTTGAGTTCTAAGTCTTTTGTTGTTAGGATGCGATATGTACTTATTACTTCCGCTACCTAAAACAACGGCAGGAGACCCAAGTTTAAAAATGTGGAAAAAAATCTTGCAACACAATTTAACTATGAATCATTTGATAAAGATCAAAATTAACATCAACAACTTTTATTTCCCCAAGGGCATTTATTTCATTACAATGTTTTCCATGACGTTTTCTTTTAACATTTACACTGAAAAAAAAAACACATATGTAAGTATAAAGTTGACGAAATACTTCATTGAATTGGGGGGTTTTTTTTTAAATTCTTTAATCAATAATAACACAGTTAGTAGAAAAATTTTAACCTGAGTACTTGTTTTTTTAAAGAGAGTAATATAACAAATGTAAATTAAATTGCTACTTTTGTAAAGTCCCTTGTGTCGCTAAATTAGAGTTTAAAAAAATCATATTTTAAGTGCCTTGTAAAGTAGACATGTTCCGACTAAGGGTGCGTACAGAGTGGCCGCTTGTTGCCGGGCCGAGCCGACTGACGCTTATTGCGAGAACCAATGTGATAAAACTGGTACTATACAAATTAGTACAAACAAGCGCGAACAGGTCATAGTGGGCGCCGAGTGCAAAGCTGGTTGAATGCGATAAAACAGTTCCAAAGCGTTTTTCAGCGCCGAAATCATTGTTTATGTTATGTTGTTATGATTTCAACTTGTTTGGAAAACATAAAAAAAATTAAAAACAAAAATTTGAAAAAAAAAACATGCAATCAAAAAATTAAAAAAATAATAAAAATTAAAAATGAAATAAAAATTAAAAAATGAAATAAAAATTAAACAAAAAAATAAATAATAAATAATAAAAATTAAATAAAATTTTAAAAAAAAAAAAAAAAAACACGAATGAACAACAAACCCAAATGCATACACACATACATAAAACACAAATAATAGATCAAATACCAGCGCTGATTCTAGCATCCACTATGCACACTCAAACTTGTTTCTCGCATGAACAGTTCTCGCAATAAGCGTCAGTCGGCTCGGCCCGGCAACAAGCGGCCACTCTGTACGCACCCTTAAAGTATGGAAGCCTGCAAAAGCCCCTGCGGCTCTGATCCTCGCCCAATATTCTCAATATTTATGAAACGTGCAATACAATATTGACAATATTGTGGATCTATCCATGATGACGCGTTGAATCTCGATCTTGAGTTCAGACATTGTTTGTGGTTTATTCGTATAGACCAGAGATGCAACAAAAACCAAAAGAAAAAAATCAAACGCCGTTAAATAGAACGATCTTGGTGGCCAGTTGACATCTGAATTTCGGGAGATAATTCGGTCTAGAAATCGGTCTTGAAATAAATCGATTGTTTGATGTGTGGTTTGGCAGGTGGTGCCATTCTGCTGAAACTGCATGTAGTTCGGATCCCCATCATCTAGTTGAGCCCTCAAGAACTCCGTTATTATGTTTCTGTAGCGAATGCGAAAGTAGTAAGTAGAGTAAGAAGATGATTTTTGGGTCGAAGACGAAACCTATTGTATTAATTGTATGTATGTAAATAAATAAATAAATAAATAGATCGACAGCGAAGAACGAACGACACCAAACAACGAAATTATACATCCACCCAGACGAACCCTGAAAGGAAAATCTCCGGCTTCGGCTAATCGGGCCCTTTTCAGTCCGATTATCGATTTTTGGTCGAAGGCCAGAGCCGTGTAATCGGTCGAGCGCTAGTAGTAACGCCCAATCACGCCGCCTGACGAAAATACGTACCAGACAGTTACTCGTTGTGGATGCATTTGTTCTCATGGATCATGTGCGGACTTTTTGAGCTCAGAATTCGACAATTGTGATTGTTGACGAAGCCATTGAGATGAAAATGCGCTTCATCGGCGAATATGATTTATTTCGAATAATTAAAATTTTTCCGTCACCTACTGACCGAATTCAAACATACTTTTTCTTTCCAATTTTTCAATTCATTTTACAATTTACTTTATTTTGTAAAAAAAATTATTTTAAAAAAAATCAGGATGTTTTTATGTTCCAAGCCGAAGTTTTTTGTGAATAAATCTCGGTACAATATTTTTTAATAATATTTTATTGTATTAAGGTTTGGTTTGTAATAATTATGTATGAAATATAATATCGGCTAAATGACCGCCTCTGGCCGCTGCGCAAATGTGTGATATTTTAACCATATTTTGCAAAACATTTTGGCATATTACGGGTGTTATTGCTCCAATTTCTTCAATAGAATTGTTCTTTAGCGTCTTTAGCACCGAGTTCGGCCAGACTTCACCTTTTACTGGGAAATAATGATTCTTTTAAAGATTATTTTTAAAATAGTGTAATGACAAACAATAATCGAAAATTCAGGAAACTTGTAAAAAATTAACTTTAATTGTCAACAAACAATAAAAATAACTAACTGAAATTTAGATAATAGAAGAAACGAATTAAATTTTGACCAAAATGAATTGAATTTCACAAAAGCAAAAATTGAAATTCAAGAGAAATTAATCAAGTAAATACCCAAAAATTATATGGAGTAATTATGTCGGGTGTGCTGAAAATCTCGTTTTTTGGAATGCGTATTGAAGAGCTGATTACGGGAACATTAAACTTTTTTATACGAGGGCACTTATAGTCTCCTAACGGCCGCTGAAGTTTCAATTTCTAGTGAATTTAGTCGTTACGTTTGGAATTTCAATTGATATTTCTTGAATTTCAATTGATTTCTGACAGATTTTTTAAATTTAAATTGATTAATTTCAATTTCAAATAACAATTTTTTCATTGAATTGAAATTTATCTTACTGTCATTTTTATTGATGTTTCTTGAATTTCAATTAGGGTCTTTTAAATTCTATTGATTTTTTTGAATGGCAAATGCAAATTTTGTATATCAAATGATTTATTGGAAATATATAATGCTTTGGATAATGCTCTTCCAATTTTAGCGTTGTTTTAATATTGTTTTTAAAATTTTTATTTTATATTTAAAAATATATAATAAATTGATCTCGAGGTCTGTAGTTTTACCCTCCATATATTTATTTGCACTTATAAGGATCCCATATTTCGCGATTCATTCGGATCCTTATAAGTGGAAACAAATTTATGAAGGAATATATCTGCTGACTGTAGATTTTTTTAAAATTGAAAGAAAACGGTTGAAAATGTTTTATATTTTATTTTATTGAATTTCGCATTTGTTAAAATGCAGTTCATATTTTTTGTTTATAAATAAAGGGTGTCTCTCAGCAAGAATGCACTTTTTAATTTTAAAATTAAAACACGTATTTTTTGAGATAGTTGTGATTTTTTTATTGAATTGTAAAGAAGACATGTTCCGATTAATTATGGAATAAAATATCCGTCAAATGGCCCCCACGGCTCTGATGACAGGCCAATACTCTTTTCATGAAATTTTCCATGACTTTTTCACAGAGATGTGGTTTATCTCACCGATGACGCGTTAGATCTCATATTTGAACTCAGGAATTGTTTCTGGTTTATTCGCATAAACCGGAAATTTCACAAGGCCCCAAGGAAAGAAATCGCATGGGGTTGATGCGCATGATCTTGGTGGCCAGTTGACATCAGAATTTCTTGAAATAATTTGTGCCGGAAACCGTTGCTGCAATAAATTGATTGTTTCTTGCGCGGTGGTGCAGTTGGTGCCGTCTAGCTGAAACCACATCTCGTCCAGATCCATGCCATCCAGTTGAGGCCACAAGAACTCCGTTATCATGTTCCTGTAATGAATGCCGTTCAAAATCACTACAATTTCGGCCTAATCTTCAGAAAAGTAAGGCCCAATCACGCCGTTTGACCAAACTCCGCACCAGACAGTTGCTCGTTGTAAGTGCATTTGTTTCTCATGGATTGCATGAGGATTTTCTGAGCCCCAAATTCGACAATTTTGTGTATTCCGATGGAAATGCGCTTCATCGGAGAGGGTGGTTTTTTTTTTTGAAAAATTGCCATTGACTTCACTTTGCTCCTTTACCCATTGAACGAATTGTCGGCGTTTTCCATGGTTTGCTGGTTTGAGCCCCTGAGTAAGATGAATTTTATACGCATGAAGGTAGAGGTCTTTTGTCAAAATTCGCTGCATAATGCTTTGTGAAATTTGACGTTGTTGGGAACTATGCCAAATTGATGTTTTCGGGTTTTCGGCGACACTTTCGTTTATAACAGCAATGTACGTTGACGCACAGGAGTTTTACTGGCCATAACTGACCCAGTTTCTTCCAATTTTTTGACCACTCTTCGAATGGTTGACACATTAGCTGCACTTTCTCGACTGAAATTTCTTCGAAGTTTGCGAGCGGCCTCAGCATAACTTTCCAAATGTTTGTATTAAGTTTCCACAATTAGAACGCGTTGTTCTTTCGTAAAGCGCTCCATTTTTAATAATCGGAATAAACACATGTGACAGCTGCCAAATTTCAAAGTTGCGACTTGCATAAAAAAATTTAAAAAGTGCAATCTTACTGAGACACCCATTATGATGAGAAAAATAGTTTAAAATAGAAACCCAATATTTTTAATTTTTTTCGTATTTTAACTTTTGTTTTACTTTATCTTTTTTAAATTTGTTTATTTTTTATAAATTACGTTAGAATTTTTGTCACGAATGTTGGTGTAAACAATTGCCAATTCGGTGACGCTGAAAATAATAAAATTCAAATCTTTAAATTGAAGAACAGTTTCGTAGCATCAAACACATCGTATGCTAAACTATCGGCAAACACCCAGTAGATGCAACTTTCTCGTTAATTTTATATCACATTTTTCTTTCCGTGTACCGTATAGTCGGCTTTATTAAATGTATGCGAAACACAAAAGATTTCTTTCTAAGAATTTAATCAGTTAAGGTACATACATCTTTTAGACCCTGTTCCAGCTACAGTCTACGGGTATTTTAGTGTAGCATGTGATTCACACAACAACTCCTAGTCATGTAATGAACTTTAGCTTAACATTGTCGGTTGGTTACATCAATGTGTGTGTGCACGAATCGAAGGGGGCTCAGTTGCGGTGCTATACATAAGTACACGAGTGTGTGTAAGAAAATGTTAAGCTAATGATGAGTTTTTCTTTTGCTCGAACTCTTCTTCTTAAGCGGCCAAGTATTTGAAATTGAAATTGTCTTTTGGATTGTATGGGCCCCAGCTAGAGTCGTTGTATAAATCTTTTTCGTTCGTCTCGCTCAGTTGGGGGAGATCGAGATAAGCGTGAGAGATAATAATTTTTGAAATCTTTACAATGTTTTTGTTGTATTTTTTTATTTGTTTTTTTTTTTCATGTTTATTTTACTTGTATTTCTGTTTTTGGGTGAAGCTGTAATAAATGTTGTACGGTGTTAGAGTTGTAAACCTCGATTTAGTAATTTGTTGTTGTTGGTTGGACTGAGTAAACAATTTTATGTTTAATTATTACTTTTTTTTTAACTTTATAACTAATGGTTGTGTGTAAAATATACCGTTATCTTATTACATGCCATTATAATTAAATGCTATATCAATGTTAATGGTGAGGATTTAAAATTCCCCACTGAAACGTGATCGCATTTTAAGTACAACAAATAGTTAATAGTTAGACTGGCTGGTGCAACATTTATTCTTATATTACACAGTCCAGCAAAAGAGTCACATCTTTTGGTAGCAAATAATTGTCATATTCCCGCTTCGAAGTTTATCTCAATTCTCCAGAATATCAAAAACTGCCCTCACTAACAAAATATATTATTTATTTATTTATTTATTTCCCTTCATATATATAACCGAGCCATTAGGCCTTATATGGTTAGAACCATAGAGTAATCTCAGACTAGAGAGAATATTTGGCTCATCTGACGTTTCCTTTCACACTCTTCGTGATGCGGTCGGTGTGATAGAGAGATGTTTGACGAAAAGTGATATACACCAGGTGGAATTACAATAACTTCTTGCTTTAGTTTTTCATGCCATTTTGGTGAAAAACTGTGAAATTTAAATGAGTTTTAAACTTTTTTATTGACTGTTATTGTTAGCATACATTTGTGTTAATGCAATTCTTTTCAACATCAAACGTAAATATCACACCAGGCCAAATGTCATAAATTTGGTGGGAGAACTAGTAGATCTACTATAAGTATTAATCTATGGTTACAAAATTTCTACCATAATTCCTTCAATATCTTAGTAATAATATTAGTAACAACAGCAAAAAGATCTGCTGAAATAAAAGTCGTTGCATGCTGAAAAGGAGACGGCACACATGTTTGCTAAAATATACAGGGTGATTTAGGACGTTCCGGTCAAATTTCTCCAGCGTATACCTTGGCTCATTTCATGAAGTAAAGTCCACTAGCACCATGTCCGAAAATGCAAGGGGTCGAAATGATAGCGGGTTCAACATTTTCGGATTGGCGGTCGGAGGGTAGTTACTAACTTCTGAGCCAGTGGTCGGATTTTTTTGTTTTTGGGCTTGTTGGAAAGGTCTTTAAGAGGCCTTTCAGAATCAATATCAAATGAAAAAGTGGAGAAAAAGTCAAATCGCCGAGATACAGAGCTTTCGGGGAAAAAAATTGAAAATAATTCACCTTACCTCAATTTGGTCAGCCAGATGGCAGGTAACTTACGTTTTTTACCTTACCTTTCCAAAATGACCTAAACGAAGCCCAGAGGTCTTACCGTTCCAAAGTTATGACCATTTTACTGAAATGCAAAAATGTTTGTTTTTGTTTACGCTAATCTCTGCTGCAGCAACAGTTTCGAGTACGTTGTTTTCAATTAGTAAAAATTGCAACTTATTCAAACGAAGAATTAGCAGACATTCATTGCATGTATGGATTCTGCGATCGTAATGCAAGACAACCACCAAACCGAACAAAATTCAGTGAGAAATCCGACCACTGGCTCAGAAGTTAGCAACTTTACCCTACCGCCAATCCGAAAATTTTGAACCCGCTGCCATTTCGCACCCTTGCATTTTCGGACATGGTTCTAGTGGACTTTTCTTCATGAAATGAGCCAAGGAATACGCTAGAGAAATTTGTCCGGAACTTCTTGAATCACCGTGTATACTAACAATAAAAGATAACAACAAATTTCAAAATACATTCAATTTTTGCAGTTCGCCATAAAACTAAATGAAAAATGTAAGTCAACAGTTCTCGTAACTCCACCTGGTGTAAGCCAATTTGCATCGAACATCTCTTTATGGCACCCATAGATTAAAATACTATAGATTTTTTATCCGTCTCAACTGACGTTCTACTTTGTGCTTCTCCCGAGCTGAATCGAACTTCTTTCAGCTGTTTTATTGTTTACTTACACTAAATTGTGCGAACAAAATCCTCCATTCATCATTTTTTTTTTATAACTGCGAAACTGTTTATTACATTGAGAAATAGCATAGGAATAGATTAAAAAGTTAAAACATATGAACTCGACGAAAAAAATGACAAAATTTTATCTGACCCCTTTGGATTTTGATGAAATTTGATATGTGCCAATTTCTGGACCTCTGACTGTTTTGGTTCGCGAACGATGGCACCTTGTAAAATGTGAAAAATCGTAAAAATGTTGAAATGTGCAGTTGAAGAAATAGTTATTACTCTAAAACTACTTGTAGTAAAAATTATATTAAGGTCTCATTTTGTAGGTCTTAAAAGCGTCTTTAAAATGTTATACAACTTACGTTTTATTCTTGAAAGGTCAAAGGTCATTTCGCATGACCTAAAATTCTGGAAGATATATCTCAGAAAGCGAAATTTTTAAAATTCTACAAAAAATATATGCTGGTTCCTAACCGTTTCTTTACGCGTATGCAACATTTCCAGAGGGCGCTTTTTCAATTTTTCAAAGTCCAGAGATATTAAAGAAAATGTGATGCTATGTACAACATTTTTATATTTTTTTAATTTTTTTTCCTAGGAATTTGAATTTTTGTGATTTTTTTTTCTAGGAGTAACAAATTAAAAAAATATAAAAATGTTGTACATAGATAGCATCACATTTTCTGTAATATCTCTGGACTTTGAAAAAACGCGCTCTTGAAATTTTGCATACGCGTAAAGAGACTGTTAGGAACCAACATATATTTTTTGTATCTTCCCGAACTTTAGGTCATGCGAAATGACCTTTGACCTTTCAAGACTAAAGTGTAAGTTGTATAACATTTGAAAGACTCTTTTAATATCTACAAAATAAGATCATAATATTATTTATATTACAAGTAGTTTCAGAGTTATAAATATTTCTTCAGAAACACATTTGAACATTTTCACAATTTTTCTCACTTTTCAAGGCGCCATAGTTCGCGAATCAATACGGTCACAGGTCCAGAAATTGGCACATCTTATTTTCTTATACAGATCTACAATTGCACTAAATTTCATCAAAATCGACGGGGGCAAAGGAAATTCTTTCGTTGAGTTCATTTGTTTTAACTCTGAAGGTGTTGTAATTCTAAATTTTTCTAAATTTGTTCGGACAAAGACGGACACGTCGTTCTCGAGTAATGATGACATGCATTCAAATTACCATTGTTAATATACATAATAGTATTTAAGGTGACTAAACACATTCAAATTGTATTAATATGTTCACAAAAGTTGTTCATATTTACCACGACTACCTCGGCCAAATATTGTGAGTGAAAAATTTGGAGTCCCTTGAAGTTATACTGAAAAAAGTGAACAAAAAAATTTTTTTTATAGATTTTTCCCAATTGACCAGTGCGACTGTTATTTTCGATTACTCACTTTAGCTAATTGTGCTTATTATGCTCCAAAATAAAAATTCCTTTTTATTTCAATTTATTAACAGCCAAAGTCACGATGTCGAACGTTAACGTTCGCTTTCTCTCTATGCGACAAACAGCTGATTTGGGAGCCACTAACAAGCGAACGAAAAGATACACAATTCAGTACAAAATCGGACCCCACTTACACCCTCGCCATCAAAATCCAAGCGAACGAAGCCAGTCACTCACTTTCGTTACAAAAAGCGAGTCACTATCTTTCGACTTGTGGTTCGCATGGTTTTGCGTGTGTTTGTGTGATTGTTGTTGAAAGCAATAACATAAAGTTGACGTTCGCCATTTAATTTCGAAGCGCGAGAGAAGAGTAAGAGGAACCAGTATCTGCAGGTGCCGCAAAGTTTGCGTTCTTCTGCTAAAATGGAAATATTTTTTAATAACAATTTTATTATAATGACATTATTTTCTGTCCATTGTGTTTCTTCCATTGAATTCTATGTAAATTCTTTTTGTTTCAAACTTATATTTGATTTCCAGCTATGCGACAATCAAAAGACAAGTGACTGGTTTTGACATTTTCGTTCGCCTAACCGACAGCGAAAATAGTTAGTGGCTTCCGATTTTGCAAACACACAACCACACAATAACGTTTAAAGCCTGGGATAAAAACAAAAGTGAGTGACTGGCTTTCGTTCGCTTAGGTTTTTCTTCGAGATCGTGACTTTAGCTGTAATTAAAATTAAAAGACAACATGTTGTCAAAATACTCACAGTCGTCAGAATTCTGTCAGAAAATTTTGATGACTGTTTACACGACATCAGTATTTTTGTCAAAAATGTTGACCAGAACGTGTCAGAAAATTTTGTGTCAGTAAATTCTGACATTTACACGTTACTGACACATTTTGAAGACAAATACTGACAACCTGTCAGTAGTGTAAATGAGCCTTGAGTCTCTTTTTCTCTTTGCACTCCTTGTCCAATATCTTTACATTCTCAAAATCTGTTGAGTGTCCAGTCTCTATGATGTGTTGTGAAAATGCATTTGATTGTTTACCTCTTTCTATGTGCATCATTATACTATGGCTTTCACGCGCGTGTTATCCTGCTATTCCCTTTTAAAAAGCCTACGTAATTCACGATTACATTACTTTCTGCGTTTTGGCTTGCAACCACCCCTTCAGTTTTTGATGTTTAATCGGTGTCTTCGTGTTAGTGAATACTTCAATGAGCGTCCTATTGCCCTTGTAGGCAAAATATATGTTAGCTGTTTTGATGACTGCCCTGAGGTTTTTGTTGTCAACTAATCCAGGGATGTATGCTACACTTGTAAAATATTTGTTCTTGGGGACGTCATCTAATTTTCCGTTGTTCTCCATTTGTATGTTCTCGGAGCGTTTAATTTTAATTTTTATTACTTCAATCAACTGGTATATTAGTTGTTTTGGAAAGCGATTTTTTTATTCGAAAAATTGTAGTTTTAGCGATTTTATTTTTAAAAAAAGTGATGCCATATTGAAGACAACCAGTGGGTAAAGCCTCTTATGAAGGTAGCATTTTTATGATTTTTTCGATTGGACGCACCGTTTTCGAGTTATATTCACTTTTTTTATTTTAGCGATTTTCTTATTTCGGCGATTCTTTGAAAAAAAAAAATTCTTCCATACGAATTAGACCACTTTATGAAAAACCTTAGAAACCAGCAAAAATTGGTTTTTAAATGCTTTATAAAGGGTCCGCCATCTAACGTTTTTTTTTCAACTAGTGCTTATTTCGTGAATGGTAACAGTTAGCTCATGTCTGATTTGACAGATAATTAGTTTTATCCTTCCGCTGAACGAATATGGTTGTGTATACGCTTGAACAACGCTGGGAAATATTGCGACATTACTTTGAAAATCATGGTAATGTTGCAGAATGTGTGCGAAAATTGCGAAAATTTTTGAAGATCGCATTATCAACCGCAGAGCTGATGTCGTTTGGCCACCTCGGAGCTGCGATTTGACACCGTTCGATTTTGTTACGCCAACAAGCCAGAGACAATTGACGCTTTAAAGGACAATATTCGTGAAGCCATTGGTGTAATACAGCTGCACACAATCGATAATGTGCTTAAAAATTGGACCGATCGTGTAGGCTACTGCATGGCCAACCGAGGGAGCCATTTGAATGAAATTATTTTCCACTATTAACCGGAAGGATTGTACTTTCAAATAAATATGGTGGGATTGGACGAAGGGGCGTGGTACCTCCCATACAAATCACATATTAAAAATCCATTATTTCTGCTTCTGTTAACGGTATTTGAACAAAATTGGGTATGTTGGTTAGGTGTACATATTCTAAGATCTGCTGCAAATATGGGCGGGATTGGACAAAGGGGCATGGTCATATATGAAGAATTTACAGTCAAAAACAATGTATTTACGGGTTGGTTATTTTTCGATTTGACGCCCCGTTTCGATCAAAAACGGGGATAGGTTACCCTGGGTTACCCATTGTCGTGGGTAGCTACCCATTATTTTCCCCATACTCTGTCTGTGTTTTCTTATGTGCTCGCTCAAAAGCTGTCAGACTGAGAGCAGAGCGAGAAGAGAGCGCCAGCGGTTGTACGATACAAAGCAGGTTGTGAAATGGTTTGTAGCGTGGGATCGCTTTGTCGTTTTAATTGTTTGTTGATTTAGAGGTGTTTTCTATGATTTGTGTGAATATGTGCACTGATTTTTATACGGTTGTTCGGATTTATTTTTATTGTGTATTTTATTTATCACGTGCAGGAACCATTTTTTTGTTCGGGTGTGTGCATTATTAACATTTCGCAATTTGTTATGAAATATAGTCAAAAGTGTCTACTGACATTTTTGAATAATTAAAAACATTTTCAGGATATTTGCTAAGCTCATGATACCAATGGTGGAATTCGCCCTATTCCCTACGATATCTATATACATATTTCATGGATTCCTTCCATTTTTACAAAAAGTGCACTAAAAGTATTGGTTGACAAGTTTGGTGTGGATTTTGGAGTAGTGACATCATTGGCCTATTTTTGTCGAAAATGCTGCCATTTCAGTCTACGGCGAGCACTACAGAGCCTTGATTACGAACTTTTTATGGCCTGAAATGGAAGATATGAACATGGACACTCTCTGGCTTCAGCAGGATGTCGCACAGCTCATCAAACAATCGATCTTTTGCGCACTAAGTTCGGAAATCTCGTCTTGGCAACGTAAAATGGACGCCTCGGAGCTGCGATCTGACCCGTTTAGACTTTTTGTTGTGGGATGAATAATCCAGAAACGATCCACATTCTAAAGGTTAATATCACCCGACCCATTCGTGAGATAGAACCGGAAACCGTCAAATTGGATTCAGACTACTGCGAATTCAGATGCGGCAGCCACATGAACGAATTCGTGCTCCATAAATAATCGAAATATTTGTCATTTTAAATAATGCCATAATATACCAGTAGGAACAAAGTTTAGTTAATTTTATTTAATTTTTGAAAAGGTACTTGTATTTGGACCACCCTGTATTGAAATTTCATACGAAATCTTTGAAATTCAGTTGAATTTTTTTGGAATTTCCTATTTTCGTTTATTTTATTAATCTTTAAAAGTTTATGTTTTCAACTCTAACGCGGTGCACTAACATTTCTACTCATTAATTTTTATTTCTGTGAATGTTTGGGGTTTTTTGAATTTCGAATGGAAATTTAAAAATCAAGTCAAAAATAGAAAAAAAAACAATTGTGTGATATTTACGAATGCAATTTTTTATTGTCCTTTAAACCATAGAGTAATGACATAGTGAAGCGATTTGACTCAGTAAATTTACTGAGTTTGGTGTGGTTGCATATGGAAGTTGCATGTTACCAAGTATTGCTTTAAGCCAATCAACAAGAAAACAGCAACGGCATTTCTTTTTGTGCGTTAAAGTGTTTGTGTAAATACACTACAAATATATACTAACACCAACAAATATAACAGAAAAGGTCCAAAATACATTTAAAATTCACAGTTTTTCATCAAAACGATATGAAAAATTTAATTCAACAATTTTTGTGATTTGTGAGTCAATTTACGCCAAATAATTCTCTATCGCACCAACCGCACCTCGAAGAGTGTGAAATGAAATGTCAGATGAGAAAGATGGCAGCTCTATATGACATTACTCTATGCTTTAAATAGCATTTAAGGTATTTCATTTATTTTCTCTCTCTTCTATTATAGTTAATTGTTGCTTCCCCGTTTAATCTAAACTGCCAGCTTTAATTATTATTACCTTTGTTTTGAATGGTCCCTCGGCATTTTTTCCTTTCAGTTACTTACATGAAATAAAATTAAGACCTTTTCCTCTATTTTCCTGCTTCTATTCAATGACTTTATACAAAAGACGGAAACTCTTTAGCTTCAAACGGTTTTGTACGAAACACAAACAGTTACGAGAAAAGCCTTTAAAGAAAACGAAAAAATTAAGTTTTTGTTTTCCGTAACATCTTTTGTTTCATTTTCAAAAATCGACACGGCCTATCCCGTCCCATCAGAGACATACAAACCAAGTAACGCAAAATGAATGGTAACGAGTTACCAATAATTTGTTTTCTTTTAAGTCATGTTTTGTTGTTTTAAACCTGGTTGCTTCATCTGGGCCTGCATTCATTGTTTAGTTGCCGCATCATCAGCCCCTTTTGTACAAGGCTGCTGGAAAACAAAAGAGCGCAGAAAATAACCGGGAGATGCTAGTGACTTTTTAATAACCAGTATTGTTTCGGAATCGGGGCGAAAAAAATCACTTGAAATTTTTAAACGTTTTGTAAGAAAAAAAGAATGAATTTTATACCTAAAATCGTGGCAGATGGCCTCATGAAATATATGTTTATATTTGTAAGTTATAAACTAAGGTGGAGAACAAAAGATTTTTGTCAAGGTGTCTTCTTTTTTTTCTCAAAAAGAAAAAAAAAACCCAAAAAAAAAGAGGAGAAGCCACTTAAAAAATAATTTGTTAACAATTTTTCAACACTAAAACATACATTTGAACTTCTTTCTGTTCATAACAATGTAAACCCAAAATACAAAATTGTTTAATTTAATGCCAGCACCACCAACATCAAATACCATAAATAATACATCATGAACAAGATATTTCATGAGGAACTTGCACACAAAAAAAAAGAGTTTTAAAGTTTTAGCCTTCAACTTTGTATAACTGACTAACTGACTAGCAACACCGTCATCATCGTCATCATCATCATCTTCATCTTCTGCTCCCCACATTTTTTGTGGTCTTTAGTTACTTCAAATCTACCATTTTAGCTTTAGGCCATTACAACCAACTGACCATGCATTCATCTCGACCAGGCACGGCCGGGCCAACCAAGCAATTCTTTTGTTTAATGTCAACATATGCAACTGAAATTTTATTTTTTGTGTTTCCAACTGCAGCAGTCATTTTACGAATATTTAGAATTTGTTGAGGAAAAATAAAATTCTAAAACAAAAGCAAAAAGTCGAAGGAAAATGAATGAACGTTGAAAGAATACCCAACAAACAAAAAAAAAAACGTTAATGACACCAAAGATGTCATTCAAGATACAATCCAGAAGAAGAATGCCAACACTCGGAGAAAAAGTCAATAAAAACAAGTAGAAATGGTTAGAAAAGTTTCTATCTTTGCTAATATTATACCTTACCTGCCAAATATCATCCTCATACCTCATATAATGTGTGTTGAGGGGTGCAAGTTAGATTTTGCCCCATCCCGGCGTTACAGGATGTGTCTTAACCCCTTGACAACCACAGGCTATCATGTTTGCCCTAGGATTTTTGGCATCTATAATTGTTCCGGTACAAGATAGAGCAAATGTGTATATGGCCGATTTATAGAAGAGGGTAGGGGCATCAATAGTTTAGTAGGCGTCAATTCTTTAACTTATTCGATTTGACCGGTATGAGCTATCAAAGTGAGTGATAAACTTTTCTTAGTTCAAAGGGATGCAACGGGTCGAAAATAGGTGCGCCCGTGGGTGAAACATTAGATACGGTTTGAGCCCATACCTTACCCTTTAAAAAATGTGGATATAATGGATTTTGGGAAAAATTTTATAGATTATCTCGAAAAGCGACAATTTCAACCAAAAATGAGCTTTATCGCTGAAAAAAATTTGTAGGGAAAATCAAAATCAATATCAATTTGTGCTTCAGCGCATCAGCCCATTAGAGGCGCATACGATGATTGTTTGGCTGTAATTCTTTCACAAGTTGAATCTTAAATGCTCGAAAACCAATTCAATCTAAAATGTGTATTTGTTTCTGAGATATTAGCTTAAATGTTCGGTCAAAATTTTCAAAATATATTTTTGTAATTATGCATGCTGAGCATGACACGTCTTTTGAGCCCCATATTGACCAAAAAACAGGGTTCGTATATCGTGGGTACTGTGTTACCCTGGCTAACCAATTAGCCATCGCCGTGGGGAATGGGTAAGATCGGTACGGACCCATAGAGTATTGGAAAAATAATGGATAGTTGCCCGTCACGATTACCCGTTACTCACGGGGTATGGCGAAATAACGATTACCCCTTACCTACAGGGTATTGGGGATGGGGACGATGGGGACTTACCCATCACGATTGCCCATTACACACGGGGAATGAGTAGGCGGCATTTAAACATTACCCACGTCGATGGGTTACTCAGGCTAACCCATTCCCATTTTTAATCGAAATTATGAAAAAATTTAAAAAACGAAATATCTCGGAAAACGAACATCGAATCGAAAAAATAACAAATTTTTGCGAATTTCTGGGAGGGTTTGATAAAGTGGTCCAATTCGTATGGACGAATTTTTTTCTCAAAAAATCGCAAAAAAACAAAAAGAAAATCGTTAAAATGAAAAGGGCTATAACGGGGCCTTCGGTGGTGCAATGGGTAGTTTACGCGCCTCTTGTACATGAGATCCTGGGTTCGATCCCTGCTCTGGCCACCTTAAAATTTCTTTCGACGGTGGTCACCTCGCATATTGACGGCGACACTATCGAGTATTAAGCCACTGTAGGTCCCAATCAGTGAGTATAAAACTAGAAAGCGCACAGCTCACTAGTTGTGAGAAGCTCTCCCCGATTCCTTCATGGGATGTAATGAATAGGGAAACCATAACGGGGCGTCCAATCGCAAAAATAATATATTTTTAACCTACGGAGGAAGGTTAGATGTAGATGTCTAATATGGCAGAATTTTTTTTAAATATGTATACATATGTATATATAGGAAACGGAGCTTCAAATTGAACAAATAACTATTTTTTGTAGGATTCTAAGGAGTTTATATTAAGGGCTCACTTTCAGATGGAAGAAATGTTTGGCAAAAAATCGTCAAATCGAAAAAATTACTAGTTTTTGCAGGTTTTTAAGGGATCGTATGAAAAAAAATCGCCAAATTAAGAAAATCGGTAAAATACGAATATGTCTACATGTCGGAAACGGTGCGTCCATTCGCGAAAATAATAAATTTGTGAACTCCATATCGTCACCTGAAATGCCCAAAGGCGTAACCCTCAAAATATAAATTGAATATAATACTCCACGCTAAAATATATATGTGCAAAATAGTAGAGTTCCAAGTTCCTAAGGTAAGCTGTGGAATTGAACGCGTTTAAAACTGAAATATTATGGATTTGATAAGGTTTTTTGCTTCTCCTGTAAAATTTTGAAAATGAGGGTTACGTCTTTGGGCGTATTAGGTGACGATATGAATGTTTCACCAGTTGATGCCTGTAATATGGCATCATTTTGTTTAAAATATGTCTATGTCTCGGAAACGGAGCATCAAATTGAACAAATAATTAATTTTGGGGGAATTTTAAGGGGTTTCCATAAGTTGCTCACATTCAGGTGGAACTAATTCATAAATTCTTGTAAAAATCGGAGAAAAGCCTCGATGATTTATAATAAAATGCGCGGATTTTTAAGAACTACTGCAGCCTGACTATCAGTTCTTCGGCTCATCTGTTCTTAATTCTTATTTATAACTTCACTGCTAATTTTAAATATATTTTTTTGTCGAGTGTAACTTTGTAACCAGTAGTAGTTAAAAAAGGCAACAGTTGCATTGCATCATCGCACATTGTACTCCCCAGTCGAATCTTCTAACTAAATATATGACTGACCGCATGGATGGACAGATGGATGGTTGGTCATCTTAAGACGCAACCTACGTTCACATATATATGTTTTTCAAGATTCAAACAAAAAAAAAAAAAAACGAACCTGAAACATTTGTTTGTCGAGAGCCAATGTTGTAAGACAAAAACGATGACAAAAAAATATAATAATAAAAATGCAAATGTTTACTTTATTATTTTTCTTCAGGTATTTGCCACAGCAAAGCAACAATTTATGAACTCTACTCAAAAGATAGCATGTGCGTAATTTATATTTATTTTTACTTCATTCTTTATCTTTTTTTTTTTTGTATTCTAAAAATTATTTGTACTTTGTCAGAAATGTGAAAAATTTGTTATGATAAGAAAACAAACTGGACCGTAAAAGGACACAACAGTGAATGTCCTTAGCATCGTTACTTACACAGAAGCAAAAACAAATGGGGCAAAATGGAGGTGAACTATTTGTTAGCTGAATACAGACAATTTATAACAATCAAAGGACAAAGAGCTAGTAATTGATTTGCCATGATACTGTAAAAACTTATAAATTTACTGAAAAATTTGCTATACTTTAGATTTTATTTGAACTAGAAACATTCAATTTAATATCAACTTTTGCATCTAAACAACTTTTGCATCTAAACCCATTTATTATTGCCAATAGTTTGTTTGTTGTTTAGTTTTCCAAATAAATTCACGTTCATGTTGGTCATCATGTTCCATAAAAGTTCCAATTACAAAGAGTATACATTTTTTTGTGGTTGTCATAAATGTTGTTACATTGACGTTGTTGATCTATAACATCAGTTTGTTCAGTGCTGTTATAACCATAAATGTTAAGTGACACTTTAGTAACATGTTACTAATATGTAAGACCTGTAACATGTACTATTGCCTTTTCGAGTATTAAATGACTGCAATAGAATTGCAATTTTAAAAATGGGGTGAACATTTTAATGGAAACATATTATACAAGTTTGTTTTAAAACGAAAATAAATTAAATTTAAAACATAGACTTGTGCCGATTTAAATGTTGTTTAGTCTATAGTGAGAACATTTAATTTTATTTTAGTTTTTGTTTTCTTAATTTATTACCTCGAGTTTACAAGTCTTGTCATATCTTAAGCAATCTAATAACATTTGAATTATAATAAACATGAAAATTGTGAAGATATAAAACCCCTGGCTTGAAAAAAAACAGAGATTCCAGCAACTGCCAATACATGGCCTGTATATCTCGTAAGAAACAATGTTCTACAAAGATACTTATATATGCTAGTATATTATATATACTATTAGGGCGCTGCCTGAACGCAGTCTTTTACCTTAGACCTTGAGACTTATCCTGGCATAAAAGTATTTTATTGTTAGTAACATTGCACCAATATGAAATTTAATAGAATATAATATACGTGACATAAAAGGAATCTGTGTAGCATATCTACTAGAAACCGGCGTAAAACTTGATGTCTGTAGTAATTTTTGTAACGAGTTCGAAATTAAAAAATTTTATTCCCTGTATTTTATGCCACTATTTTGAGTCTTACATTTTGAAGCAAGGAAATGGATTTAGCGACATCAACATAGTCTACGTAAAAATGTGTTCACAGATCGTATCACTCTTATAATTTTCCGCTTTTTCACTTTTGGAACTGATAGCATCCAAATAGATACAATACAACTTTAGTGACAGATCGCATAATTTTTGGAATTTTCTGCCTCCATATTCGATCCGCGATTTTGAGTTTTACAATTGATAACAACCAAATAGATTCAGAGAACTCAAATTAGTCTGAGTACAAATTTATTAACAGATCGCACCATATTGGATCCGCCATTTTGAGTTTTAAATGGCGACATTATCAGTTTTAGATTTGAAAGCAACGAAACAGTTCCAGCGAACTCAAATTTGTGTGAGTACAAATTTATTGAGGGATCGCATCATTTTTGGAATTTTCTGCCACCATATTGGATCCGCCATTTTGAGTTTTAAATGGCGACATTTTCAGTTTTAGATTTGATAGCAACGAAACAGTTCCAGCGAACTCAAATTTGTGTGAGTACAAATTTATTGAGGGATCGCATCATTTTTGGAATTTTCTGCCACCATATTGGATCCGCCATTTTGAGTTTTAAAATTGATAACAACCAAATGGATACAACGATTTCCAAATAGTCTGCGTATAAATTTATTGACGGATCGCATAATTTTTAGAATTTTCCGCCACCATATTGGATCCGCCACTTTGAGTTTTAGATTTAGAAGCAGCGAAATGGATTCAGCGACATCAAAATAATCCTCTTACAAATTTTCTGACCGATCTCATCACTTTTCGAATTTTCCGTCGCCATATTTGATCCGCCATTTTTAATTTTAGATTTGATAGTAACGAGATGAGAGGTCAAAATAATCTGCTTACAAATTTATTGACGGATCGCATCACTTTTAGAAATTTCCGCCGCCATATAGGATACGTCATTTTCAGTTTTAGGTTTGATATCAACGAAATGGATTCAGGGACTTCAAAATAATTTGCGTACAAATTTATTGACAGATCGTACAACTTTTGGAATTCTTCGCCGTCATATTGAAAATAAGCTTCTCGAAATACTGTTAGGAAACAGTGTAAAACTGTTGGCCCCAATCAGTGAGTGTAAAACGAGAAAGCGTGAAGATCACTGGTTGTGGGAAGCTCTCCCCAATCCCTTGAAAAGATGTAATGCGAACCCCTTTTTTATATTGGATTCGGCATTTTCGCCGACCTCAAAATAATTTGCGTACAAATTTATTGATGGATCGCATCACTTTTATGTTGGTGCTAATCTGACTTCGACTTCAATATCAACCCAATAAAATGCTTTAATACACCTAGTTTAGGTATGTTTTGGGTGTCGGTTTAGTTTAGATATTTGTATATTGTATTTTTGTAAGAGCTACATTTCAGCTAAAGTTATTGGTCGCTTCGGCAAAAATCCTCTAGATGATCCAAAATTTATGTTTTTTTTACTGAGCCAGACTGTAAAATTGTTGCTTCGTACAAAACGCCCACACATTAATGTACTTATTTTCGTTTTGACGGCTTGTCACTCATTTTTAAATGTTATGTTAAAATGGTAATGACATCGTTCGGTGTTCGTCTTGTACAGTCAGTGAATTCGTGCTATCCCAGCGGGAACATTGTGAAGGCATTTCAGAAATAGATATCCCTATAACTTGTTACAGATACGACAGACATTCATCCATACCGACTCCTAATAGGTATGTTCTTACTTCTAAAAGATCTGATACACACTCCATCTTAACTTTATTCCTAGTTCCATACATTATTCTGGAAATCAAAACAGAAGGTGGATTTGGTGGAGACGTAGTATCAGATCTTCCTTTTAAAGTAGTTGGCAGTACCAGGTCCAAATTTCAGCTGGGACAAATACATTTTATTTTTTAAACTGACTTTACTGTTGCCTTCTAAAAAGTATAATACCCATTTAAACTTCCCTAGTCAATGGTACCTGGTACCTCTTGGAGGGCAACAAAGAAGGTGTCCAAAAATTCACGGAAAATTTGAATTTTCTGGCATGTGTGCGGTAAAGTATTGTTGTTGCAGAAAAAAGAGATCGTAACAGCGGACAGTTCCGGGTTATTAAAAATAAAACTTTAAATTACAGAAAAACGCGTTTTCATTGTTCAGGAATATTGTGAAAATAATGAAGGGTTTTCGAACAGAGTCATTTCCATCTGGCTTCGTCAATCGTCGAAAGTGTCACTTTTTGGGATCATAAAATAGACGAGTGCTAGTTGAGAAGCAAGTGAATCCACAACGTGCCACTGTTTGGCGTAGATTTTTGAGCAGAGTCATGACCGAACCATTTTTCTTCGAAAATGCGGCGGTCAGGCGATAACAATTAATAGTTCAGTGCTCTCGACATGAGGAGGACATGAAGTTTCATCAATACGGTGCTACAAGCCAGACATCCCCAGCAACAATTCAATTACAATCAATCTTGCGTGAATTTTGGGACACCCATTGGGTCATTGTTTATTTTTCGTGTATAATAGAGTATTGTTCAAACATAAATTTCTTTCAATTCTACAGGGTTATACAACAAATTTAATTCAGTAGACAAAACTTATGTTCCTTAAGGAATGTCTTGCAGATATTTTGGAATAAAACAAATCCTTGGTAATCGAGGACCTAGATTGTCCATATTACCATGTGTTATATTGAAATGGAGATTGTATGCGGCTATCAGGGCCTACCGACTGCAAAGACAGGCTTATAATATGAAAGCGTACAATAAATTTAAAAAGTGTTTCCATTAAACACAATATTTAAAGTTTGGCAACGGTTAATGTTTTTGTGATGTATGAGATATTCCACTTTGGGCTCTCATTGTGAAGATACAATGGGTTCTTTAGGATCCCAGCGTAAAATGTCTAACAATACATAACCTCAGTTACGCTCATATTCATATTAATCGGACATGTTCACAATCCCCACTGTGCGGCCTTATAACTTTTGTATGGGAGTCGACTAACAAGGTGCCCATGGGAGGTGCCAAAATGGGTGTAACAAAATGTTATTTTTTCAATACATGACTGGTGTTTGACGAATTATAGGCTAGTGCCCAGCTCTTGAATTGAATATACCAGAAAGCGACTGGCAAATTTGCGAATCTTGTTTAGTTAAATAAACATTTACAAAATATTTTCCAACACCTAAGTTGAAGGTAATCGCATGCGTCAAAAAAGTGGTTTTCACAAATAATAATAATCACTGCATTGTGATCTGTTAAGATCTACGGCAGTTATCGCGTGGCAAGTCAGTCAGCCCCATAGACGGTCAGGGCTCAAAAGTTTTAGGCAGTCCTAAACCGAATCTAGTCCAACGATACTTGAGATCTCACATGGTACCTTCTATACGTTACATTACTTTCCCTAAGGGTGGGGTATAAAAACTTCCTATTTGGCGACCCATTAACCACACACATAATTCATTCACATACATCAAATTTTGTCTGCAGATGTTATAGAATGTTTACTTTCCTATAGCGTTAGCAATGCCCCGTGCGCCGCCGTGAGAAATTAAAAGGGGTCAGTGCGGGAATAGACACCCCATTCTTATGTGCAAGGGCCGCGCCGCAAACCGTTGCTCCATAGCCGATCACAATTTTGCAATACCATTTAGATTCAACCAAAGAGTAACATACAACAGCAACTCGAACTTGTTGAAATGACCTACTACGTCGTCGCCATTGAGAGAACGTAAAAAGAGGGATGTCGACGCTTATCCATTGCTATATAAGCTTAGACAATATCGATATTTTGCTGACGTTATTATCGTTAGAACAGCAGGGGGTATCCATGGCAAAGCTGCACGACTATGAAATTTGACATTTTTGGCTGTGTTAATAATAATTCTCTTTGGGTGTTTTGAAAAATAATTTATAATTCTACCTGAGGAAGTTGGTTTTTGATACCAAACTATTAATAATTCATTTCTCTGCCTTATCACCAATGTGTCCAAATTGAAATTGAAGAATTCTCTTCTTTTTCAATAGTAAATTTGATGCTTTGATCAAATGAGTTTAAAGTTGTCAATAAAATGTCAATCTCATTCTCTTTCACTATACAAAATAAGTCATCAACATATTTTTCTAAACATGTATCTAATAATTTTTCCATTACGATATCTGCTATTATTGGAGATGCTGGAGAACCCATAGGAAGTCCTTTTAGTTTTGTATATATTTTTTCATCACATTGAAAATATCTATTACCAACAATGCAGAATTTTATAATTTGCATGAATAAATTTTCATTCATATTTGTTAACTCCGAAATCTTGTTCCAATTTTCTTCCATAATTGTAATGGCCAAATCAACTGGAATACTAGGAAATAACGCCACAACATCAAGTGATATTAATTTTTCATTATTTTCAATCGAAAGACCCCTTAATTTATCTTTAAATTCTATCGAATTGCTAATATTATATTTAGAATTTTCTGTTAATTTTTTAAGGAAATTTACTATGTATTTACATAAATTGTGTGAAGGTGAATTTATTGATGAACAAAATGGTCGTAATGGAAAATGTTCTTTATGTATTTTAGGTAAACCATATAATCATGGTACAACCGCTACTGAAGTTTTTAGTCTAACTTTTTCTACTGATGTTATTATATTTAATTTAAAAAGTTCCTCAATAAAATTATTGTTAAGTTTCTGAAATCTGCTTGTTCGATCCTTATCCAATACTTGGAAAGTTGTACTATCGCTTAACATATTTTGAATTCTAGATATGTAGTCACTTTTATCAATTGCTACTGTCGTGTTTCCTTTATCTGCATTTAAAATTTTGTTCGATTTAATATTTCTACTTTATGTGAACATTACTGTATTATAGTATGTATAAATACTATTACTTTTCACAATTTGTCAAAAATTTTCATTTTAATTTGTATTGATGTTTGTCTGTTATTATTAATATTAAAAACTATACTGAAGAAGATTTCCAAAGGAAATCGAAATATCGAGAGAGAAAAGAGAAAAACAAAAAGTTTTATAAAATCAGAAGTGACCTTAAGCTTGGAAAATTAGTCAAGAATAATTAAAATAAAGGTCGAAAAATTAGAAACAAATTATGGTAATAGTTTAAAATTATGTCACCGCGTGGAAACCGCAAAACTATTGAAAATTATTTAAAATATAATATTTTAATTAAATATAATATAAAATTTAGAACAGGATGATTTAATGCAAAATATGATGAGCACAAGCACAACCACCTTTTACAAACTTTTCTGCAATTTCGCACTGTACTGTAAAGAAGATAAGTAAACGCAAAGTAAGTATAAACAACAACTGACTACACGCAGCAATAGCAATTCTGTGAAAATCCATTTCTTTGCTTGAAGGCATAAGCAAAAACAAACTGCGTCATTAGATGAAGCTAACGATTTTATTTCTCTTTTTTGCATTGGCTCTTTGCCTTTCCTTGGTTGCTATCAAAAAGTTCAACTTTTTTTTTCTGAAGAAAATTTAAGCAGATCAAAAAATACTGAGCTGTTGCTATTTTGAAGCCAGCTGTTCAAACACTCATCTAACCCCAATTGTTAGGTAAATTTTCGTTAGTGTTAGACTCTTACTAGCTCATACGACTTACTACATATGTAAAGGGTTTTTCAACAGAGACGCTACAAAAATAAATCGATAGGGACAGCAAACGACGCCATTTTTTTCCCGCTCTTTTGACATTTCTCTTCAGTAAGGTTTGCCATTTCATCATGGAAAGATATACGAGCCAACAACGAGTCGAAATTATTAAACTTTACTACCGAAATTGGAGTCAGTGGCCTCAACTTCAGTGGCCTCAATCATCTTCAGCGATGAGGCTCATTTATGGCTGAATGGCATCGTCAATAAGCAAAATATGCGTTATTGGTCAAACAGCAATCCACACGTAATCCATGAGTCATCATTGCATCCCGAAAAAGTTACGGTTTGGTGCGGTTTATGGGCCGGCGGCGTCACTGGGCCGTACTTTTTCCGTGATGATCAAGATCGGCAATGATATCCGAATTTTTTTGGCCCCAATTGGATAATATGGACTTGGAGGACATGTAGTTCCAACAGGACGGCTGCACAAGCCACACAGCGAATGCCACAATCAATTTATTGGAAACCAAGTTTTGTGAACGTGTTATCTCACGAAATGGCCCAGTCGATTGGCCGCCTCGGTCGTGCGATTTGACGCCGTTAGATTATTTCGTGTGGGGCTACGTCAAGTCTATGGTCTATGCCAACAAGCCAGCGACGATTGATGAACTTCGTACGAATATCGAACGTGACATTGCAGCAGTATCGGCCGATTTATGCTTGAAAACCGTCGAAAATTGGGTTCAGCGTCTGGACTTCTGCAAGCGTGCCCGTGGTGGCCATGCAAAAGAAACCGAGTTCCATACATAATGGCATCGAACGAACTTTCACAGGAATAAAGAATTTCATTGGTATCTAAAACCGGTTTTGTTTTATTTAAAAAAAAACTTTTGTAGCGCTCTTATTGAAAAACCCGATATATTGTGCTTAAGCGACTGACTTGTTTGTATCTTTCGAAAACCAAAGGTCGCAATTTCTGTCTCTTCCCTTCCTCTTCGTTGCCTAAATTGGTAAATAATGCTTCCACATTTTCAAAGCAAAACTTCAAATGAAGCCGAAGCTATATTTTCGTCTGAGCGCATTGTACTTGTAAAGGGTGTTTTTTAAGTGTAAAATGTAACAGAAAAATTTAAATTTTCATCAAAAACTTTTTTTTATTTGTAAATTTAATTTTAACATTTAACATTTGGAAATAATTTCGGTTCATGACGAAGCGCATTCTGGACGTCCAATTTTTTGGGTCACTTTTTCGAGCATTACTGGCCAAATGTCACGAATAACACGAACAGTGGTGGCCTTCTAGGCATAAATTGTTGCTGGTTTACCATCAGCACAAACCAGCGACTTCACGTAGCCCCACAGCAATTAATCGAGAGGTGTCAAATCGCACGACCTTGAAGGCCAATTGATAGGTTCATTTCTCGAAATCAACTTATCGCTAAATTTTGATGTCAATAATCGATTGTTGCTGTTGCCGTATGGCACATAGTGCCATCCTGTTGAAACCACATCTAGCCCGGATCAATGTGATCCATATTTTCAAACGAAAAATCATCAAACGAAAAATCAGGCGGTACTTATGTCCGTTGACCGTAACGCGAGCTCCGGCTTCATTTTTTAAGAAATAGGGTCCAATGATGCCACATGTAACCCGCACCAAACGGTGCATTTTTCTAGATGTAATGGGGTGTGTAGGGTCTGTTGTGGATTAGTTTCACTCCATATGCGGCAATTTTGTTTATTAACAAACCCGTGAACTTCATTGCAGAACACAATTTTGCGATAAAGCATGGGGTCGGTTTCCAACTGCTCTAGAGCCCAATCGGCTTAAGAATTATGCATATGATGGTCGCGAGGCTTTAATTCCTGCAACAGCTGGATCTGATGCGGCTGTAGGCCAAGATCTTTACGCAACATTTTCTACTTAGTGGACTGACTGCGACCGACCACGAATCGATAAATTTGGATCTTCTTCAACACGTATGTTTACAGCGTCGATATTATCTTCACTACGGACAGTCCTTCGACGTGTTGGTGTTATTGCATCATTTAGAGGGTATGTGGTATGAAATATATACACAGTTCGGCGGATGGCTTGCTCAGAAGGTCGATTAGATGCGCCATTCAAATCTATAATATTTTCAAAGTAAATTTGGATAATTTGGTAGCGTTGTTTAAGCACGAATCTATTCATGATGATTAGGCAGACTATACTGATAATAAATATCAAAAAATGAGAGCAGTATGACAGTTCGTTTGACAGCTAAACCTTTCGTAAGTTCTAATAAAGCAAAAACATCTCAAATACTTATTGTTTTCAATTTTGCCTTTTGTTTTGATGAAAATGCACAATACACGTATCCGTCGCACCAACGAACGACAAAATCATTGAATCAAGTGTCATTCCTACGATGAAGAGATATTTATTTCATTGCTTCCTTAATGCCACAGGGGGCTGATGAATATTGCTACATTAAGAAACTCATATAACTTTTTTTTTCAGTGTATGGAATTTATTTTCCTTTTATTCATGTTAAACTTCATTAAATTCTATTATATATAGCTTAATTAGTTTTAAAAATAATGGAATTTAACTGTCCCCCCCCCCCCCCTGCTCGTTGATGTATGTGCGGCATCTTACCAAAATGTTGTTCATTACTCCATGGAGAGTTGAGACAGGAATAGCCGCAATTATTTCTCGAATGGATTGCTTTAGTTCATTTAAATTTGTTGGTTTTGCTTTGTAGACTTCTTTTTTGCAATAATCCCACAAGAAAAAGTCAGGTGCAGTATGGTCAGGCGACCTGGGAGGCAAACGGAATGTGGAATTTCTGGATATAATTCTGTCATAACAGGCCGGGCTATGTGAGGAGCTGCACCATCTTGCTGAAAGCATACAGAGTTGAAAGAAATTCTCATTCGGCGAAATTCTGGATAGAAACCGTTTTCTTCTTTCAATGCAGCGTGATGAAACTGCACACCACACTTTGACACGAAGTGGATGCAATTCTGTCTCATGGAGTATCTGTGGGTTGGAAGCACTCCATATTCGACAATTTTGTTTGTTCATGTTGCCGTTTAAATCGAAATGGGCATCGTCAGACATGAAAAGACAGTTCAATATGTTTCCGTCCTCTTCCACCATTTGAAGCGCCTTCTGGCAAAATTCCAAGCGAATCTGGAAGTCTGCTGCGTTCAGTTTGTTGGCCATTTGAATTTTATATGGGAATAAGTCCAAATCTTTGTGCATAATTGACTGCAATGACTGTCTGCTTATACCCATTTGAGCAGATAAGCTTCTTGTCGAAACTCTTGGATTGTTTTATATGGCAGCAGCTATAGCAGCGATTGTTTCCTTTGTCCGAACTTAATGGTTGCGATCGTAAGGTCTTCTGTGGGCTGTCCCATGCTCGGCAAAATTGTTAACAAGTCTCATTATGGTCCATCTGCTCGGAGGATTGCCGCCAAACGTGCGCCTATTCTCTTTTTGGACCGAAACTACGGACTCCAGTGCGTAATAGCGGCGGACGATCTAAATTCTTGTTTCAGTGTGGCAGTCATCCATTTTTGTTAAATCTAAAAATCAATCTGCAAAATAGAAAAAAATTAACCAGATTCATTAAATAGAAAAAAAAGTTATTAAATTTTTTTTTGTTGGCGGCTTTCATCAGCCACCCTGTATTTAACTTTTTGAAATTTCCTATTATTCATATTCCTATTATTAATAAAACATTTAATTTGTCTAAGTGAGATATAATATATGTACGTGTTTGGTAACAACAGAAATTGAAAGCAACGCGGTCGTTTGAAAACGTAGCTAAAATTTTGGTAATTTGTTTCTTAACTCTAAATAACTTCATCGTGGTAGTAATATTTAATGCAAATAACTTAGCTTGCAATAGCTTCGGTCAAAACATATTTCAAACCAGAATCCCAATTATCACGTATTTTATAATTAACGATTCCGCAATAACCATTTAGCGCTTAACGTTTCACGTTTCACGTTCCATTTTCATATTCGTTTACAGCGTCAATAGCGTCAAGTCCTTAATTTTTCCGGCAAACTTAGTTAGCTTTGCCAAATATTTCCGTTCATTACACTTGCTTAATTTCCTAAGATCTGTCCTCAGCAACGATTTATGATAGCATAGTGTTTTTTCTTGTTGCTTTTGTTGTATATTCTTGCCCCAATCTAGTAATATAATAATATTTTGCAACAACAACAATGTAATGTACTTAAAACCGATGTTGTTGTATATCCGTTACTTAACTTCCTGTCAGAACTTTTGTTATGCTACTACCGGCAGTCTGTGTGTCTGTGCATTTTCTGCGTCTGTCCTTCCGTTTGTGACCGTCTTTGTGATCTCCTTATGTCGAAAATGCAGGGTTCGTAATTAGTTGTAACTCATTGCTCACTATAGAGTGGTTCAGAATAGAAACCCATACCCACGTTTTTCACATGCATGTCTGCCGGTTTGTTTAGAATGCATTTTTAAATAACCAATTTTACGGTTTTGAATAAAATTATTCATAATTAGTTCGTAAACTTCGTCGTCTATATGAAACATATTCGTTAGTCTGCAATGCTAAGTTTCGTATATTCTGAGATTTCGTCGTTGATACAACGAAATATGTCAGACAAAGAGTTTCTTATTGCTAAATTAACTTACTATTGTATTGTGCATTTTCATGAAAAGAGTGTTACATTGGATGATTAATAAAGTAGAGGTACTTTTCCATGTATGTGTTTTATGACACATCATCGTGTTTTGGTTCATTATTGTTTCACATTTTATTATGAAGATACTTACCCCGGCACAGCGTTTGCAAATAATTCTCCTGTATTACGAAAATCAGTGTTCTACGAGGAATGTGTTTCGTGCGCTGGGAACCACGTATGGTCTCCATAATCTGCCTATCGAGCTCACAATTCGCGCTCATTGTTGGATAATAAGGAAAGAAATGGATCACAGGCAGCAAATCATGAAGAAAATATAGAGGCGGTAGCTGAGAGCGTGCGCGATGGCCGTGATGAATCGATTCGGCGCCCTCAATACACTAGAAATATAAATAAGACACAATTTCAAGTTTTGGAAAATTGTATAATAATTTGATAATATTTTCAAAATTATAAAAATGGTGAAATATAAAAGATAACATGTGGATTTGCGTATCATAAATATTTTTGAGAAAAAAACATTTAAGTATGCAACAAGTGCAATATATTTGAAATTTTTTGCTGTTTATTGCGCAAAATCTGGAAAACCTGAATTTTGAGAATTTAAAGGAGCGACTTATAAAGAAGAGGTAATTTGCGGATATTGCGCATTGACAATACCCCCAAAAAATATAATAGCGTTCCTGTAATCGCAACAGGTCTTTAACAATATCAAAATTTGTATGTGTTTGATATCACAGGCCAATAAACTGAAAAAAAATTGTAATGAATATCCACTATGTATACAGATTTGATGCACTACATAGACGAAACTTAAAATTCTATGGATAGTTGTTTTTTAAAACGTTTACTAAATAAAAAAAAAATTCCTTTTTTAATCTGACCATTAGTTTCAGAGTTATAAAAAAAAAGTTGTGGCCAAAAGTATAGTTTTTTTCGTTAAAATATTTTTTTTGAACCATGGACGCACTTAGTCCGTCATCTATATGAAAATTTTATATTCATCGAAGAATATGACATTTTGAATGCTTATTATTAAACCAGACACCGATATCTATTATTTGATACTAGTCCCATTGACGTAACCTTCCCCGCTTCGTCACAATGGACGCACTTAATCGGTCCTCCATATGAAATAGTTATATTCGTCGAAGAATGTCATATTCTGAAAGCTTTTTGGGAAAGCTGGGTCTGAAATTGTTAAACCAGAGAATAAGACGTATCATTTGATACTAGTCCCGTGGACGCAACCCGCTCCAGATCGCGTCAGCGGTCCGGAATCCTTTTGGAAACATATATTTGCTTATGTTGAGAAATATTATATATTTCAGTCATACAAATTCATCAGGGATGATTTTTATTTATTCGCCCTTTTCATTGGTACTTTTTAATTTTATTATTTAAGCTTGAGGCCATTCTATATCTCTATTAATAGAAATATAGTTTTCAAAAAGATGTTTTGCAAATGTATTCCTATGATTTCTGGCAAACCGTATAGCAATTTTAGATCTAGCCACAGATCTTCATCAGCGGTTGTTTGGAATGATGCTATTGAAGAATTCATCAAACTAAATTTCAAATAAAAATTCACTTCAATTGAGAATTTCCAACTAGTATGCAAGTGTTCGAAAAATCTCGCAAGCAAAACACAAGAAAATATTTGAAAAACCTTCTTTCCATCTCCAGCGAACCATCGGCTCCCATTAGACATGTTTTTTGTTGTTGCCTAAAAGACAACACAATTTTGTACATGCAATAACAATTGCATGCAGTTTCGTTGTACTTCACGTTATTCAAATTCATCAGGGATGATTTTCAGTCATACAAAAAAAAAATGGTGTCCCGTAGCATCCCATGAAGGGTTTGCAGTCATACAGCTTTCATAAAACTTCTGGCATATAAGTTTATTATGTTTTCTACTTAATTTAAATATATAGCTTTAAAATCCCTTTTAGATTTACAAAAATATTGATTTTGCATATAATCCATTTATAATAATTGTTTAACATAGGTCTGTTAACTAGTTAACATACCGCTGCCAATTTCATTTCTTTAGCTTTTAAAATTTCAAATACTATTCAACTACAAAATGTTTTTACTGATTTTGCGCTAGTAAACAAATTGATAATATTAATTACTGAATCTGTAAATTGGAATTTTAGCTCTAATTTAAAACCTATTAAAGATATAGGATATTTACAAAAAAAAAGTTAATATTTTTATTCTGTTGTTCGACCTTTTCTTTATCAATAAATAATCAATATTCTTCGAGCTTGAGGTCTGATTTGCTGTTGTTGTATTTATTTTCCTCGATATTTCGCTACTCCTTTGTGTAGCATCATCAGGATATTTGAACAATATTTAACAATTAAAACAAAATAACAATTGTGAAAAAATTATGTCAATTCAAAAATGTTCAAACAAAATTTTTCCCGCCTTTTTTCAAAAATTTTCTGAAGTTACACAAACAAAAATAATGTTCGTAAAAAGTTCATATAAATTAACCCAAAGAAAAATGTTAGATTGATGAACAATTTGTGCTTAAATGGTTCTACTTTTTACTAATTAAATGTCTGTAAATTTGGGCTACATTATCTGTATCTGTTTTATAGTTAATTCTTTTTAATGTGGGTGTAGTAATTATTTGTAGCATTTCTAACATATAACGACGTTTATAATTGTTTTCTTTATTTAAAACCGCTGTATCCTGAAAGTTTGGGTAATGATTTAAACTAGCACAATGGGATGTTAATGCTGTTTTCTGTGTAGAAATGTGCCTGTATTTCTGATCTGATTTGTGTCCTGCAATTCGTGTCTTTAGTTTATTTTTTGTAGTCCCTACATATACTTTGTTGCAAACCTCATTGTCATTTCCCTTACATGGTATTTTATATCAAATTTATCAAATTTGTCAAAACTATCCTTTGTTTTACTAAATATTCTGCCTATTGTGTTATATGTTTTGTATGCTAATGTATAATTCTTGTCGTCAAATATTTTTGACTTCGCCAACCTATCTGTTATTCCAGGTATGTATGTTATTGGCTTGTAGATTTTCGGCTCATCTGTAGTAGCCCTGTTCAGTTGTCCTTTATCCTCAAATTGCCTTATCAGTCTGTTGGTAAGATGGTTCGGGAAGTTGTTGTCCTTAAGAATGTTTCTTATCCTTTCCTTATTGACCTTGTGGAATTCTACATCACTCATAGTCAAAACGCGTTCTATTAAATTTTTCGCGGTATTTATAATCACACGTTTTTGATGTTTCGAGTGGAAGTTGATTATTCTTCCTGAAGACGTTGGACTTGGTCAGAAGCATGCACTACCAGTAGAGAGGAAAGATTTCCCAATTTTGAAAATGATCGCAGAGGGGGAGGATCTTGTACAAACCTTAGAGGAAAAGGAAGAACAGGAAATAGCACGGACTAAATTAACGACAATGTTAGATAGTCAAATGAATAAAATGAAACTAACGAGTACAGATAAATTCATTTTAGATAAAGTGAATAAGGCAGAGAAATTCCTAAAAAGTAATAAGGATATTTTAATTGTTAATGCTGATAAAGGAAATGCAACAGTAGCTATAAAGAAATGTGACTATGACTCGAGAATAGGAAACATTGTTGGAAATACATCAGAATACAAGCTAGTGAGTAAAGATCCTACGAGTACACTAGAAAGGAAGAATAATAAATTCGTCGATGAACTTCAAAAAGTAGGAATTATTAATCAAATACAAAAGAATAAACTTAAAACAACAGTATCCACAGCACCGAGATTATATGGAGTTCCAAAAATACACAAAGAAGATTTTCCATTAAGACCAATTTGCTCTTTTGTTAACTCTCCATCATATGAACTGTGTAAATATATTACAAACATCCTTAAAAAGATAACGGAAAATTCGAAATATAATGTAAAAGATGCAATACAATTTAAGAACAGAATAAAGAACCAGAAGATAAATAGTAACGAAATTTTAGTTTCGTTTGATGTAGTATCTCTATTCCCGAGTGTACCCGTAGAATTAGCTATCAGTATCATAGAGGAAAAATGGAACACATTAAAGCAACATACAGACATTAATAAATCTTTATTTTTAGATATATTAAGATTTTGTATAGTGGATAACCGATATTTCCAACATGATGGGAGAATATATTTGCAACAAAAGGGACTCCCAATGGGTTCACCAGCTTCTCCAATAGTTGCTGACATCGTTATGGAAAATTTGCTGGACTCTTGTATCGAAAAATTGGATATAAAACCAAAAATTTTGACAAAATATGTAGACGATTTATTTTGTGTCGTTTCAGAGGGCGAAATAAATACAATTTTGGATGTTTTTAACAATTTCCACTCCAGTATTAAATTTACAATGGAAAAAGAGTCAAATTCAAAACTTCCGTATTTGGACACATTGGTGGTCAGGAGAGGGGAAAATTTATCAATTAATTGGTATCAGAAACCAACGTCTTCAGGAAGAATAATCAACTTCCACTCGAAACATCAAAAACGTGTGATTATAAATACGGCGAAAAATTTAATAGAACGCGTTCTGACTATAAGTGATGTAGAATTCCACAAGGTCAATAAGGAAAGGATAAGAAACATTCTTAAGGACAACAACTTCCCGAACCATCTTACCAACAGACTGATAAGGCAATTTGAGGATAAAGGACAACTGAACAGGGCTACTACAGATGAGCCGAAAATCTACAAGTCAATAACATACATACCTGGAATAACAGATAGGTTGGCGAAGTCAAAAATATTTGACAAGAATTATACATTAGCATACAAAACATATAACACAATAGGCAGAATATTTAGTAAAACAAAGGATAGTTTTGACAAATTTGATATGTGGAATATAGTATATAAAATACCATGTAGGGGAAATGACAATGAGGTTTGCAACAAAGTATATGTAGGGACTACAAAAAATAAACTAAAGACACGAATTGCAGGACACAAATGAGATCAGAAATACAGGCACATTTCTACACAGAAAACAGCATTAACATCCCATTGTGCTAGTTTAAATCATTACCCAAACTTTCAGGATACAGCGGTTTTAAATAAAGAAAACAATTATAAACGTCGTTATATGTTAGAAATGCTACAAATAATTACTACACCCACATTAAAAAGAATTAACTATAAAACAGATACAGATAATGTAGCCCAAATTTACAGACATTTAATTAGTAAAAAGTAGAACCATTTAAGCACAAATTGTTCATCAATCTAATATTTTTCTTTGGGTTAATTTATATGAACTTTTTACGAACATTATTTTTGTTTGTGTAACTTCAGAAAATTTTTGAAAAAAGGCGGGAATAATTTTGTTTGAACATTTTTGAATTGACATTATTTTTTCACAATTGTTATTTTGTTTTAATTGTTAAATATTGTTCAAATATCCTGATGATGCTACACAAAGGAGTAGCGAAATATCGAGGAAAATAAATACAACAACAGCAAATCAGACCTCAAGCTCGAAGAATATTGATTATTTATTAAAAAAAAAGTTATTGAAAAAATTAATAAAAAATTAATTAACTGAATTAAATACACTAATTGAAATTTCAGTCACTGCATTATGCATTTTTTAAGTCATTTAATTAAATATGTTACTAAACTTACTACGATGTTCAATTTAAAATATTAATTGAACGAATTACAGTAATAATACAAAGTTCTCACCAAAATCAATTTATCATTTATTTAATTAATTTCAATTACACTCTACAATATGTATCAACTTCACATTTATATTCACTGAGAGCTCTATTCATCGTAATTCATCGAGCTATTACACGTTGAATTTTTCCAATTCCAAATTATTGAATTATCACAAATGTAACAACCATGAACTGTCACAATCAATACAAAAACAGAAACTACACAAAGAGAAATTGAAAAAAATTCCGCGAAACACGATGCCAGAGCATTTCATGACATTTTTCCACCTCTCTTACTTCTCTACATACACAACATGGTGTCCCATACCATCCCGTGAAGGGATTGGGGAGAGCTTCTCACAATCAGTGAGATGTGCGCTTCCAGTTTTACACTCACTGATTGGGACCTACAGTTTCACACCGGTTCCGAACGGTATTTTGAGAAGCTTTTTCATGGCTAAATACTCGATACATCACTAAGCGAGGTGACCGTCGTCGAAAGAAATATAAGGGTGTCAGGGTGACAAAACTTTCATGGTAGGTAACTTCTCATCTTGTAGCCCGATTTAAATGAACTTGGTTTTTGAGATTTTACTGAGCCACACAAACTAAAACATGCAGAGTCGTGTGTTGTCTCTGTGATCGTTACTAAGATATTTGGCATCAAAAGTTTAAAATGTTAGCATTCGCACTGACTATATTTAGTTTTTTGGTAATAACTTGTTCGATTTGAGTCAAAATCTAGTTCTAAAAACGCAGCTACATTGACAAGACTCCAACCAAACATAAGTTAAATTCCTTTTTATACCCTCACCATAGGTTGGGGGTAAAAAAATGTAACACATAGAAGGAACCAAATTAGACCCTTAGTGTCGTTGGACGAAATTCGTTTTAGGACTTTTTAAGACGTTTGAGCCATCTCCGTCTGTCTGTCTGGCTGGCTGGTCAACACCATAACTGCCGTAAATCTTAACAGATGACAATGAAACTTTGTCAGTGACTATTATCAGCCAATATTGAGATTTGGATTGAAAATGGGCGTTTTGACCACGCCCCTTCTGGTATCTCCCATACAAATCGACACATTTAGCACAAAATCATATTTCTTTCAAACCTTTCTTCTGGTAGATGTCATTAGCTTCAACTCTCACACCGGTTAATAATCTGTAAATGCCTACTTAACTGGAGAAAATGGGCGAGATTGTCACGCCCATTCTGGTACCTCCCATACAAAACAGGGTGTTCGTCCGGATTGTCAATCCGATAAATCGCGTGAAACACTTCCCACCTTAATGAAGGCTTCACGTTATCAAAAGCTAATCACCGATTAAAACAAGTGTGATTTTGCCACACCCATTGTGGTACCTCCCATACAAAAGTTGTTTGGCCGGCTGGTTGTTCGGCACGAGAAGTCCCGCAAAACCGAACCAATCTTTATGAAAGTTTGTACTAGTTAATAATTACTCAAATAAAACTCTCCTATAGAAAATGAGCTGTTTTGCCACGCCCATTCTGGTACCTCCCATATAAAAGTTGGGCGGATGACCGGTTGATCGGCACGATAACTCTCGTAAACTGCAACCGATCTTAATAAAATTCGGTACTAGGCAAAATTTTGCGAAAAGGAACTGTGTAATTAATAACTGACTATTGTGCCACTTCCAGTTTCGTACCTCCCATACAAAAGTTGGGCGTATTTGCGGTTTGTCGACTCGAAATCTCCAATAAATCATAACCGATCTTAATAAAATTTGGTACTGATCAAAATTTTGGCAACAACTTGCCATGCCCATTTTTGTACCTCGCATAAAAATATTGGGAGGAAACTAACTAATTTGGGTATTCAATAATATTTAGTGCAATGTCAATCTGTTATTGAATATGGTCACCTTTGAGTATGGACATTTTTAACAGAACTCCCACGCAATGGATGACTTGGGGTGAGGGTATGATTAAGGCGGTTCACCCGACTGAAACTTATGTACTGGTCTTTTCGGAATTTTTTTCCAAGAATTCAGTGCTGTGGAGTCGGAGTCTGGGATATGTGCCTGGAGTCGGAGTTTGAGTCGTAAAAAATTGCAGGACTCCGACTCCAAGTGTAGCATTTCCACTTATAAAAATTTGTTCGCGCAGCAACTATTTATTTTAGTTACTTTGGGTTTCAAATAAAACACAAACTTATTTAGGTTTAATATTTCGTCTTTGGTGTTGGTACCCTTTAAAATAAATTCTGTTTTTTTGTAACGATCAGACTACGCGTGTTTTTTGTCTGTGCTGCTTAGTAGAATCTCAAAGACAAAAAATTTACTTCCAAGTTTCGATGTTACATGCCGCGAGCGTTTGAGCATCACCAACACCCTCACACTCTGTAGCAAAACGTGCGTTGAAACATAGTGCATTTAGATACAATATTCGGAAAGCCTGACTCCTCCCCTATAAATACCTGGTACATTCTAAAATAGTCTGACAACTAATTTAGAATTTCTGATATTATTAACACTTTTTTTTTGCAATTGTCCCATTGTCCGTCTGGAAGAATACTAATGGAAATAAGAGGCAAACTTGTTTGAGATAAAGGTGATAAAATGTTGTTCCGGTATGAAAGGGCTTAGTTTATTTGCTCAATTTAGTAAAAACGATTCTCAATTTAACTTAGGGATTTACATCGAAGTATAGTAGTGTCTAATTCCTGAATATGATCCCAATTAACGTATTTAACAACTTAATGTTTACGTACATTACTTTACTTTACTTTTGTTGACTATTTGACAACCTCATTTAACAAACAAATTAAACAAATTTCAACATATTCTTCCAACTGGCTCTATCCTTCGCCCTTTCTCGCCAGTTGGTAGCACCAAGGATACGGAGGGATTCTTCTGCCTGGTCTTCCCAGCGGAGTCTTGGTCGTCCTCTTTTTCTGCTTCCATCGAGTACGTTTCGCGCTGGCTCATCTTCATTCATTCTGATAACATGGCCTAGCCAACGCAATTGGCCTAGCTATATCCACGTCAGAATATAGGCTATATAGCTCTGCGTTCCAGCGACGTCGGTACTCGCGGTTTTCTCTAACAGGACCATATATTTTACCGAGAATTTTTCTCTCGAATACTCCCAGGTGTTTTTCATCAGCTTGCGATATGACCCAAGTTTTGGAGCCATATGTCAAGACAGGTAAAATGAGAGTCTGATATAGCTGAACTTTTGTCCGTCGAGAGAGGGCTTTGTTCCTAAACTGCTTGCTGAGCCCAAAATAGCATCTATTTGCAAGCACAATTCTCCTATCTATCTCCAGGCTGACGCTGTTGTCCTTGTTGTATTGGTTTGAATATAAAGCAAGTAGTTCATGTAAAAAACCTGTTGTATTTTTTTGCATGATTGTCGTGAATCGTGAGTACCGAAAAAATCTTCGTGCGTGAGTAACAGACTTCCTTTCGTGAGCGTGCATGAGTCAAAACTTACTCACGTGCCCGACTCTAGTGCAGACTTCTTTTTTATTATTAATCAACAACTATCAAGTTTATTGCTAAACATTTTAAACCAGCATAATTATCCATCTTAGGGATTACAATACGGAAGTTTTCTTTTTGCAAATTTATTCATAAAGCAGACAAATATTATTTTACTTCTAAGCATACTAAAAATTTAAATTTGTGTAAATATATATGACTATTTATGTCTGTATGTAGTGATATTTACAAAAACACACTGGCATTTGCTTGTATTTTGCTCAAGAGAAATTCACATAAAGCTGCTGGACGCAGAAGACATCAACTGCATTTTTACACTAGACACGTACAAACGATTTTTGCTGTTCAACTTTTCAATGCAGGAAGCACAAACAAACGGACAGTCAGATGACTTCAGCAACCGATTTTGTAAAATGTAATTAAATCACTTTCAATGTGTATTTTGTATCCAACTAATGCTGTCACTTTAAGATCAACTTGAAGGCTGAATTCATACTTCCATTTTTCTTTGATACTCCTTCCTTACTCTCATCTAAAACAAGAGAAAGAATAAAAGAGCACTCTTTAAAAGGGGAGAGAGAGAGTAAAAGAGTCGACAATTTGTGCACAATCTCACGAACATACGATTCCTTGACAGTTGATGAAAATATTTAATTGATTCAAACAAAAAATTATTAAAATTTTTCGTTTAATACCAAGCAATCGGTTAATGGGAAAATTGTGCGCCGAAATTTTTTCTGTGTAGATACAATACACCTAACAAATTGAAACATATTTGGAGCGGTTATATTAGCGCGGTCTTCGTAGTCCTAAGAGAATCCCAAAAGGTAACTCATGAACTGCACGGGTTTGCCCGATGACTCACCCATTACGAACTCTGCCGAAATATTTTGGTTTAATGTTTTTTAACACTTAAAATGGTATTTTTATAAAATTCTCGTTGTTTATGTTTTCTTCGACTTTTGTAAAGAAAAAGTTGAGATATTTTTTTTATATTTTAAACTATCTTGAAACTTCCTACCGCCTGACCCATGATGATCATAACAATAATAGTAATGATGATCATAATTAAGTATGATGACGATGATGTTGTTGTGGATGGAAAAAGACAAGAATGATAAAAATGATGATGTTGCATGGTTGCCCGGTTGGCATGATGATTTCTGTTGGAAGTAAATGAATGCTTTATTATCAAACATTGGTAACAACTGCTGATGCATCTAGTCCAGAGTATCCATACAAAAAACTAAAACATAAAACCATTTGTGGCCTTATTACAGTAGCCGGTGAAACTATTATGGAAGTATCTATAAGGCAAGAGATAGAAATAGAAAAAAAACGAATGACAATGTTCAATAATAGTAGATATGTAGTTAACAATTTAATGGCATTTAGATTTTGTCGACTTTGTATGTTATTCTTGAATACCTCAACATTATGGTCTTTATCTTTCTTGCCACAACATATTAGTCTTGAATACCTTGGAAATTTCATAGTAGTCATTAATAAAAAATAAATAAATGGTTTCCCATTACATCCCATGAATGAATCGGGGAGAGCTTCTCACAACCAGTGAGCTGTGCGCTTTCTAGTTTTATACTTACTGAGTGAGTCAGTAATATCTGCCAATGTTTATCGGGCATTTTTTTGCTAATCGAATGTTCTCTGATTTTGTCGAGTTAGAATGTATTTTTTGAAGTATTTTTTACTTATTTAAGTTAATATCAAAGATTTTTTATTTGTTTATTTTAAATAAATTGTAAAATTCATATGTTTTAATCTTTTTATATTTCCTTAGAAGGGAAAGTTTGCATTATTCAAATTACGTATGACCGATTTTTCTTTTTACATTTCATGTATTAAAAATCGTATACGAGTATACTAAGCGCCTTATTGATTAAAAGTTGCGAAATTTTATATGAATAACGCCTTAAGTTTAGGCGTTAGTATTTTTCTCTGGTTTGAGATCATATTTTGGTTACACATTTATTATTATCCAAAAACTATTCCAAATCTTGTGAAATTGATACCTCGGTGGATGGAGGAAATATTTTCCCAAAATCAGTCAATGCGCATTAACGGCTTTATTCATAAAAATATATGAGAGGTTTGAGAGACGATATATCATACAAAAACGTCTCTCAAATCTCTCACCACATTTTAAAAAAAGGCGGTAAGTAAGTTCCCTTCTTCGCAAGTATTAAGACACATTGAAATGAAAGAAACACACTTCGTCGCAGGCATGAAACATGTTCGTTAGTGTGTCTGCACTGACAGGTTTTGAACACCCTACGATTTGTTTGACAGTTACAGTTTTCGTTGCTGCAATAACTCAGTTTTCATTGCTATAACGAATACATTTATTGTGCATTTTGGAGAAAGTAAAGAGTTAAAATATCAAAATGCTAAGTTTTTAACTATTGTTACGTAAAATGCTTTCCATTTGGCAGAATGAAAATTCGAATGGTAACTGAAAGTATGATATGCATTAAGCCAACATTTATACTGGAACGGAGATCTGTGAATGTTAATATTGCAGCTTGATGTTCTGCTTGGTGGTAGATTAATGAAGCCCTATCCTTAGTGCCATATCGTTAAAAATAGAGTTGCTGTAAGTTTAAAACTATCATACACATTCTCAGACCAAATGGTAACTGAATTCACTAAGGGACTTCTAACAAAACCGACAAATAGATGGCGCTATTTTCGCAATGGTTTGTGGAGCTGCTGATGTTACGTGGTTGAGAGTTGTGACTGATACAAATACCCGATTGGGGCGAATTTCGAGACTATCTGTGTTGAAATATGAAAAATTATGCAACGTCCAGGAATATTAAAGTATTGATAATTGAGTAATTGTGAATGTTAAGTTGACGTAAATAAAAGTAATTGAAAAATATCATTGTTTTACTAACGATAAATAAAACAATGCTAATAAAATGACAATTAATAAATTCGTAACACTTGTGTTATTTGGTAATTTTGAAGGCAGTTTGAAAACTCCGTGACTTTTTGAATAAAATTAATTTTTTTCGCCAAAAAATCCTTTTACATATTTCCCAAAACGGTCACATTTTAGGTCGATACATTTAGTCCAACATTTTTCCAATTTTTGTAGTCCTTCCAAATAATAGGTGTTCTCAATGTCCTCTAAATAGGCGTTTGTTTCAGTGATAAACTCTTGATTCGACCCAAAGCTTTTAGTGCCGGGACATGTTTTCAGGTTTGTTAATAGAAAATAGTCACTGGTGGCTAAATCCGAAGAATATGGCTAATTAGGTAGCAATTTGTATTTCTACCAATTGGAATTTTTACCATGGCATATATACACCCGTGCGATGGTGCGTAGTCATGGTGGAAGAACACACTTTTCTTTGCAAAATACTGCCCTGTTGCATTGGTCTTCAAATCAATGTAGACTCTATTAAACAGCTTTGAATAATGTTCCCCAGAGATCGTTTTAAACATACGTGTTTTTTTTTTTAATTTGCATTGAATTTTAATTTGCATTACTAACGATCTAATGCAAATGCAAAAGAATTACCATTGTTCGCAATGGCAATTAAAAATTTTTATATTTTTATTTGTTCAGGCTATGCAAATGCAGGTTGTCGAATCGTATGCCAATTGTAATGAAATTTGGGAATGCTTTTAATTATTTCGAATTGGTTTGAGTGCTGGCAATTCTGATTTTAAAGTATTTTATGTGTATAGGTTTGTGGCTTCGATAGGTGTTGCCTCGTTGCACTTTCGAATTCATAAACCTCATAGAGTAATGTCATAAAGAGCTGTCATTCTTCTTATCTGACATTTCCTTTCACACTATTCGTGGTGCGGTCGGTGGGATAGAGAACTATTTGACGAAAATTCACTTACACCAGGTGAAATTTCTAATTTTGTTGACTTAAATTTGTCATGTCGTTTTGATGAATAACTGTGAAATTTAAACGTATTTTGGACTGTTGTGTTATATTTCATTGTTGGTATATATTTATAATATATATTTGGGCGTCGGTGGTGCAATGGTATTTTGCGCGGCTCTTGTGCATAAGAACGTGGGTTCGATCTCTGGTCTGAGCGCCTTACAATTTCTTTCGACGGCGGTCACCTCGCTTAGTGACGGCGACACTATCGAGTATTTAGCCATGAAAAAGCTTCTCAAAATACCGTTCGGAACGGGTGTAGGTATGTGAGTGCACAACTAGAACGCGCACAGCTCACTTGCGAGAAGCTCTCCCAAATCCCTACATGGCACTAAGGTCTGGGAGACCGCTTTCCTTGGCCAAAATTGATTTTTTTTGGTTTTATCACTACAATCTTATAGTGAATACTTAAGACATCTTAGTAAACAACAATTTGCCGTTTGACAGTAAACCCTCAAAGCTGACATATTTTTGAAGGTTAACATAAAAATTGGGTTTGCGCTTCTTCTTAGTGTTTTCTTATTGTTTCCTGTGTGTAACGTAATGACCTTGTTTTGAATTTTGTATGCGGCAAAAGAAGAGAACCAACAAATTCTGATAAATGTGTACAATATGTGGAAGAAAAAGCGCGTATATTTTGCAAAAATTTTGCATCGATGTGGGAAAAGTGTCACAGAAGACAGGACAGGTTTCAATCTCAACATGCAGTGTGGTAAGCTTCCGAATCAGATTTTGAAAAGCAAGCTAGAGCAACTGTTCCAGAAAATATATCTGAAGCAAGTTCATCTGGAGCTGGTCGCCCTCCTACGTCCTATGCCAAAAAATCAGATCGGAGTAAGAGAAGGGAAGCTGCAAAGGTTTCGGCTGAAAAAAACAATGAAACTGACTTGTTAGTTTATGCGGCATCAATAGCAGGGAAGAACAGATTTGGCAATGGTTCTTAAAGAATCCATGGAAAGCACAACAAGGCCAACAAAAATTCGGAGATTGTGCATTGAAGAAACAAAACCACCTACTCCACTTTCGGGTAAGGAAGCATTTGCGTTTTTTCTTGAAAATAACTTTTCGAGAAAACAGTACAGCAGCATTCGTATGGAAAATAAACAAAGAAATGCTAATATATTTCCGTCATACATGAAAATATTTGAAATGAAACAAAATTGTAGGCCAAATGGTGTCATTATTAGTGAAAAAATTGCCTCCGTACCTTTACAAATGCTTCTATCGCACACAGAAGAAAGAATAGTGGAGCTGCAAAAGGAAATTATTGTAGCTGCTATGAATTTAAATAAAATCAATTTAATATCAGCTGAATTGATTTTAAGATGCGGGTTTGATAGCAGCACTGGACAAGCTCTGTACAAACAACGTTATCAGCAATCAACCACATCTCACGATACAGAATGTTCGCTTTTGGCGACCACTCTGATTCCTTTGAGACTTTTGGACACATCTGGTATAATTCTTTGGAATAATCAGACGCCACAGTCAACTAGGTTTTGTCGGCCTTTGAAGCTAGAATTTATAAAGGAAACTAAAGAAATTATTTTAAAAGGAAATGCTGATTTGCGAAATCAAATTAAGAAAGTGGAAAAACTTAGAATACAAATCGATGTAAATAAAATTGTGGAAATAACTTTCAGTCTTTACCTGGCCGACGAAGAATTAATATTTCGTCTAAACATAATCTTAATATGCCTATCATGCCAATTTCCTTTGAATTGATTCAAAACAAGTATTCTTGGTTACCAATGACACCTACGGTTCATAAAGTGCTTATTCACTCCAAGGAAATGATGAAGAACACGGCATTTCCCATCGGTTGCTTTGGAGAAGATGCTGCTGAGTCTCGCAATAAGATATATAAAACTGATCGACCATATCACGCAAGAAAAACTAGCCGCATTGACAACCTGTCCGATGTATTTTGTAGAGCACTGGACACATCAGATCCATTAATTTCATCTCTACGTTTAAATACTCGGGTCCCCCCCAGTGAAACAACTTTAGCACAACCGTTTGGTGACATTGATGAAAGTTCGCATGAAGAGGCAGAACATTATTTTTTATATTAATTTACCAAATAGTTCATTTAATTTTTGTCAAAAAAACACAACATTTTGGATTTTTTTATTATTTTTTTAACCCATATGCCTGAAAACTTGGTAGTAAACTTAAATTCAATAATAACTTAATAAATTTTTAACAAAAAATTCAATAGAAACTCATTTTATTCATATAATTAATTTTGACCAAGAAAAGTCTACATCGAGACCATAGTGCATGGGATGTAACGGGAAACCATTTATTTATATATGTATTTGTGGTGTATTTACACACAAATTATATCACACAAAGCGAAATGCCGTTGCTGTTTTCTTGTTGGTTGGTTTGAGCCATTGCCTCTATTTGGTATTATTAAAGCAAAAAATTCCAACATCCAACCGCCCATCTGCAACACACCAAATGTCATCAATTTGCTGAGACAATTGGCTATTCTATACGTCATTACTCTATGATAAACCCATAGAGTAAATATGGGTAGAGTAAATCTTTCACTCACCAAATTTCTGACATTTGTCCTCGTGTGATGTATATGTTTGATGTTGAAAAGAATTGCTTTACTAATACCAGATAGATGCAATGGTTCAAAACAACGAACAAAATAACAACAACGGCATTTCGTTTTGAGTGTTAAAATTACTGTGTTAAATACAACACAAAAATGTATGCTATCAATAACAGTCAATAAAAAAGTTTAAAACACATTTAAATTTCACAGTTTTTCACCAAAATGGCATGAAAAATTAAAGCAAGAAGTTATTGTAATTCCACCTGGTGTATATCACTTTTCGTCAAACATCTCTCTATCACACCGACCGCATCACGAAGAGTGTGAAATGAAACGTCAGATGAGAGAATAAGTTTATCTAGGTATGTATTAGTCTATGGATAAACCTGTACAGTATAAAATATTTGAAACCCAATACTACCAGATATAAATTAAATTGTTTGAAAATAGGTACAATTGCCAATAATTCAAATTAAAGTACAAATTATAATAGTCATATAATTAATTTGCCCCATGTATGATATTTATATTTTTTTTGTCTGTTACATTGAATTAGTGTTTCTTCAACACACAGACAAACATTCGGGTTATGAACACCCTAACATACACATTTTCGGCAAAAACAGTACACCATTTGATGTACATAGTTCTTAGTTGTCGACGTCTCGGAATAACTTATCGTTACCTTAATTTAGAAAGGACGTAACTAACATTTTACAAATTTTACAGGAGGAGGAAAAAAATTCATAAATAACATAATTTCAGTGATTTTAAAAATGTTTTAATGGAGTTTGAATTAGTTCTAAACTAATTTTTTCAGTACGATGTATTTTACGTTTTTCTATACGAATATTAAAAAAACACTATTTCAAAAAAAAAATGGTTAGTTACGTCCTTTTTAAACTGAGGTAACGTCTATCTTTTCCTTCGATATTCGGAGGAACAATTTTGGTTTTTTTTTGGTGGAATATCGAATTTTCGTGATGAGGATTCTGAAGGTTCACGGAACAGTGAAGATGTGGACTGGGCTATTGAGATACTGTGCTCCCCCACTTATTCATTTATTAAATTGTTGCTAATATGGCAGAAAGCAAAAACGCCGCTGATTCGGTTCATTTTTTCATTGACATTTATGATTTTCCAAGTGATATTCCAGGCTAACCAAGAAATGTCGCCGGATTGTTGATTTGTTTGTTTGTCAAAGACGCGAAACCTTTGAATATAATGAACGCGTCTATTTGCAAAAGCCACCATCGGCCATCGGTTCGTCTTTCTTTTACAACATTTGTCAACTGCACCCACATCACCCATAAGATAAAATATACATATAACTGGTGATCTATGACATCAAAATAAAATGCATAGAAACGAACCTTTGGTTTTATTATAATATTGAATGATTGCTGGCAACTTTTTCCCATCATCATTCGAATCATGCATTGTGCTCTGCAGTACTACGCTATTGTCTTTTCTGCCAATGTATGATACGAATTTTGTATTTTCGGTGAATGCGCAAATGTTGATTGGAACAAGGAACCTCTTTTGCATTGTACCGACTATTGGTAGCCCTAGGGACAACAACTTTTGACCAAGTTCGTTAGATTAGAAAAAGTTGTCCATTGTTATGTTGTGATCCTTTAGGCCACGAACCAAATCCAAACTACACGTTTGCCTTAATTGTTGGATTTAACAAACGCAACAAGTTTCGTACATGGTTAGAAGGTATATATTGTCGAAACTTGTATCTTCTACGAAATCCAAGCAATTGCATATAAAAGCATACATGGTTTGTCAGAATATCAATAGACATGGATATTTGACGATAAAAAATTCTGTTTCTAGTGCAAAATATATAGAAATGCTTTTTCTGTGCTAAATTGGTGCGGCGGGAAAAATGAACATCATGAACATTCCTTAACAATTTTTTTAAAAAATGTGTAAAAACGATTCATTTTGTTTGGGTTCCACACAAGAGTGAGATGAAGGTTAACACTTATATTATTTGGTAATTTTAAGAGCAGTTTGAAAACTCCATGGCATTATGAATAAAATAAATTTTTTCACTGGTGGCTAAATCCGCAGAATGTGGCTAGTGAGGTAGCAATTCGTAGCCCAATTTTTGAATTTTTACCATGCCATCTATACACCCGTGCGCCGGTGCGTAGTCATGGTGGAAGAACACATTTTTCTTTGCAAAATACTGCCCTGTTGCATTGAGTTTCAAATCAATGTCGACTCTATCCAACAGCTTTGAAGAGTGTTCGCCAGAGATCGTTTTAAGCATACATGGTTTTTTTTTAATTTGCATTGGATGTTAATTCGCATTTCTTTATTTAATGCAAATGCAATCAAATTACCATTGCTCGCAACGGCAATAACAAATTTAGCATTTAAATGTAATGAATCGATGCAAATGCAGGTTTTGGAACCGGATGCCAATTCTGATGAAATATGGGAATGCTTTTAATTATTTTGAATTTGTTTGACTGCTGGCAATTCTCTTTTTAAAGTTTTTTATTTGCACAGGTTTGTGGCTTCGATAAATATTGCCTCGTAGTACTTTCAAACTCATAAACCTGTACTGTATAAAATATTTGCAAACCAAAACTGCCAGATATGAAGGAAATACTTTCAAAATTAGTACAATTGCCAATGGTAGTTTGTAGAGGTAATTTAAATGAAACTACAAATTATAATTTTCATATATAAGTATATAATTTTCCATGACGCTAATTGATCCACAGACCCATCTGGGCCTTATTTGGTACATGATCGCCCGGATAAGCCCACTGCGTTGACTGTGCCTTGGTCTTAATGAGAATTGTTTCAATCACTTACAATAGGAAAACATCAGGAAACTTTACATTATTTTTCCACAATACTTATATTAGTATAAAATAATTTTTTCCTGGTCCAGGTTGCCAGTGTACTGGTGTAAATTTTCAAACTAGTGCTTAGATTTCATATTTTAAGGAATGATATACAATTTTGCATTGCTTTCTATGTATGTATGTGCTGTCCAAATATATTGGCCCCATACTGTACTGAAAGGGGCTACGACGGCTGCTCGAAATACAATACTTTTATGTATGTACGAATGTAGTATCTGTATTATAACACTTAACTTAGTTTGTAAACTACACATTTAAACATGCATGTATTTATGTTTTCGCATTTCCTTTTTTACGTTTTTATAGTTAATATTTTTTTGTTGTTTCTGTCTCTTTTTTTCTTTAGGTTTCCTTTTACATTTAACACACATATAAAATATCAAAGTTAGTCGAAGGAAAGAAATATTTGATATCCCAGATAAATGAATACCACTTCAACCAGATTTTAAATTGAAAACGTGCTTAGTTTTTGTAAAAGAAACGGCCAGCACCACGGCGAAGAGTTCTCTGTCTTTGGGAATCCACAAGGCACCACAAGCAACTGACTGGTAATAGTAAAACACCAGCACCACGATGACTGTTAAATTGGCAAAATTATTTAGTAATTCAACAACGACGACGGCAACAAACTCCCCCATCGTACCACAACACCAACAAGCGTCACAACAGCCTCCACCGTTGCCGCCACCAAATCCACCACAATCATACAACAATTACTACAATCAGCAGCAACATCATTTGCCACACTTGCAGCCGAGCAAGACGGTACAGAAACCCTACAATCCCTATATGGATGATGAGGATGATAATATGTCTTTGTACTCGACAACAGCCTCGATTATGACATCACGCGATCATCCATTCAACAGCTCACAGCGACCTTTGTTGGCCGAAAGGAAACCACAATTGTTGCTGGCACAAAGCAGCAACAAAAAGAAACATCAACAACTAACCGCAAATCAGCAACATCAGCAGCAGCAGCAGCAGCAGCAGCAGCAACAACAGCAACAGAAATCTTATATCTCACCATATGTACAACAACAAAAACGTGATAGCGTCAAAGGTTTACATGGCTTCAATGATTTCGATATCCTTTCCCAGCAATACAATCAGCACTTGCAATCACCTCACATAGGATATCCCTACGGTAGTCCACCATCGCCCACTCATGCTGGTGGTGATTTTGTATTCGAATCTACGACAAATCCCACAAACGCGAATAATGAGAAACCTCAGCAGCAGCTAAACCACCACCAGCAACAGCAGCAGCTACAGCAGCATCAACAAAATTTTTCTAGTATTTCAACAGCTTTGACATCAACGCCACGCTATGGCAACATTACCAATTACGGCTCTACCTCGTCGGCTGCATCAGGTAACAACTTCACTAACACTCCATGTTATGATGTTAATGAAGCCGATTATTATGGTAAAACTTCACGTTTCGAAGATGATTTCTGTTCTCGTCGCAACATTGACTTTTCGAAGAGCACTTCCACCGCAGTCGCTGCCACTCCAGTGGATGCTTCAAATCACAATAGTCATTTGAATACTGTTGGTGGGGGGCCATTCATTTTCGGTATTCCACCAGAGCATCAAACGGATTTTTCCCGCATACCTGCGGGAGGCAGATCATTTGGTGATATCTCTGAGGATTCGGGCATAACCAAGGACGATGATAAATACTCGACGAAAGGCAGGGTAAGTGGTGTCAAAAAATATTTACATTTTACTCATAGAAATTTTAGCGGGGATAAGGTGTTCAAATGTGGAATGAAAGGATGTTGAAAGGAGTTTTCCGTGTTTCAAAACTTCTGGCAACATACCGGTATTGGACACGTTTACAATTGTTAAGAGTATTGTAAAAAGATGGATTAGTTCTAGTGAGAATCTTTAGCCTCGTGTTTAATTTTCAATAGTGTTTGGATTATTTTATCTGATTGATAAAATTTGTTTTTTCTTCATATACAAGAGTACATGACTTCAACAAAAATCGAGTCCATAAGATCCATTCCGAAGACATTTTCGATAATATATAAAAAATAATAATAGAAAACATCGTAAACTTGCACAGCAAACGTCAAAACAAACAAATTTCCCATACAAAGCGACTTGCACAAAAGTGGAAAGTTTTCGAGGCAAATTTGCTGAGCAAACCTGGAAAAAGAAACGTGAAAACTTTTGACATTTCAGTGTCAATATTTTTGTATTGAAAAAGAGAGGATTTTTGATTTATGTGAAAAAAAATAAAATAATGGAATAGGTAAAGCATATACGTATGAATATGTATGTATATCTACTTTATCAGCCTTTTTTGACAATTGCTGCACAGATACACTGAGCAACTTCACTTGGTGCCTCATGAAACGCTTCGGGGCAAACTTACGCTGAGCAAAAGTTCTAGGTTTTCTTGTTTGCATGAATACCACTAATTTATATATAAAATAATTGAGCAAGTATATAATTATCTTACTTATGTGGCCTCAAACAACCCAGGGAGGTCAAGGGCGTTACAAAATGAGGATAACATGTTTCTCCAACCGGCTCGATCTTCAGCTTTTGTCCTCCAGTTGGTAACATAAAGCTATCGCATCCAATATTCTACATGGTCTTTTCAGCGAAGTCTTAGTCATCCTATTTTTCGTTGACCTTCGAGTACGTCTTCGAATACCTTTGGCACTGATTCATTCTAATCCATTCTACTGACATGGCGTAAACGTGCTATTATGATACGCATAAATCCGTCGATGTCGGGATACAGATTGTACAGCACGTGGTTCAGCCATCGTCGACACTCGCCGTTATCTATTATAGAACCATATATTTTTCCCAGCATTTTTCGCTGGAAGATTCACAGTTCTGTTTTGGCAGCATACGATGTGACCCAGGATTCTGCGGCCTAAAGCAAGACAGGTTGTATGAGTGTCTGATGGCGTTGGATCTTTGTTTCTCGAGAGAGGATCTTATCCCTGAAGTGCTTGCTTAACCCCAAATAACTACTGTTTGCAAACACAATTCCCAGTTTGATTTCTAGTCTGACGTTATTGCTTTTGTTTACGGCATATCCGAGGTAAATATATATTCGTCCACTACCTCGGTATTAGAACGGTTATCAAAGTTCGCCCTTTCATCCAATCGGGTGGACGTTCCACTTGCCGAAATCATTAATTTTGTGTTGTCCTCGTTTACTGCCAACCCCACTTTTGCTAATTCCTTCTCAATTCTCGAAAATACAGCAGTAACTTTTTGCAGATTTCGCCCAATTATGTCCAATCCATCAGCATGTTACTTTTGCTGCCTATGGTTTTATTCATATTGACTGCAGCTTTTCTCACCGTAATCTCAATTAATATGTCGAAGAGATCGCATGATAGGGCCTCGCCCCATACTAAATGGTTTGGTGAGACCTTTACTGAGGATTTCGTGTCGGCCGCTGCCATTTTACACAGGCGTGTCAGCTTAGCAGGAATACAAAGTTGCGACATAGCTTGGAACAGTTTTCCCCGTATCGGGATATCGACGGCAGCTTTATAATCTACAAGGAGGTGGTAGGTTTCGATTTGGTTTTGGATTTTGGTTTTTCTCCAGGATTTGTCGTAACGTGAATACCTGTTCGATAGCTGACTTTCCAGGCGTAAAACCACACTGATGGTTGGAACATAAGTACGCCTTTTTTTGAAAACAAGCCACAGTATGCTACGACTCCAATCGTCGGACTTACATTCGTCTAGTTGGATTTGGCAAATGAGCTGACGCATGCACCTTTCCAACTCACAGCCGCCAGCCTTAAACAGCTCTGCAGGTAGCACCATCGGCTTTGTTGTTCATAAGCCGGGAAATTGAAGTTCTAACTTCGCTTTGGATAGGAGTCAACACTTGCAAATCAAGAAAATCAGAGAAGTTATCTCTCCATATTCCCAACATAATCTGCATATCTGCAACAAAATTCCCGTCCTTATTGGAATGGCTTTCCGTAGAATTTTAAGGACTCATTCTTCTTACTGTTAGATTCAATTTGTTCACTCTCGCGCTTTCTCCAAAACAGTTTTTTCTTCTTAAACTCTTCTCAGTATAACGCTCTGCCGCGGCTCGCGTAGCAACTGACTGCGGTATTGTCATAAGTGCAGCGTTTTTTCATGACTTGCTATGCTATGCGGTTTTTCATAACCAAGTACCGTCTATGCAGCAGTTTTCATAGCGTGGAAAATGTGCTTCTACTGGGCTTCAGAGTCATGAGTCGGGGGTGCGTTCTGCATCAGTATCTGAGTGAGCTTCTCTGCATATGTCATGGCTATCTCTGGTTCCGATGTCCAGCTTTCTAGATGTCTGGTATCGTACGACTTTCGCTCTGCTTAACTTTGTGCGAACCTTTGCTGCAACCAAATAGTGATCCGAATCCATATTAGCTCCTCCAATCACAAGTATGTCTGTCCATTACACTAGTAGAGTGCCTTCCACCAGGTGACCAAAATGGTTTTTCGTTTGTTGATCGAGGGTTACCCAAGTCCTTATGTTGGAATCTCGAACTACTGATAACCATGTTTTTCGCTGCGGCAAAATCTAACAGGTTCATCCTGTTTTCGGAAGTAATGACGTGTAGTCTGAATTTACCGGTGGTTGGTTCAAAGATATATTCCAGTCGACACTAGTATTAAAGTCACCTAAAACAATCTTAATGTAATGACCAGGGCTGCAGTCTTTGCTGTCATCGTCTTTTTCTTCGGTCGGGACAGGTACACAAATGAGCGACATGTTTAAGTATTTCGCTTTTATGCGGATGGTGGCTATACGTTCACTCACGGGGTTGAACCTTGAGACCAATCAACTTTTGACAACTCCGAATCCGCAACCAAATGCATGCTTCTCTCATGGCAGCTATAGTCTTTGTCACAGTTCTTCCTCCTTGTCAGCCATGTCCTGTCCATCGTATCTCCTGTATAACAGTAATACCAACCTTATACTTCTCGAGGACATCTGTTAGATAACATTCCAAGTGCATATCCGTAAATCGTGGTTATTATAACGTTTGCGCGGGTCGTCAACAAATAGGGGGTTTTATGTTTCTCATTCTCATTTTGTATTTTCACTGCCAATATAAAGGTGGCGGAAGGCAAGCTCATTCCACCGTGGTGTTGCATTTAACTTGCTGCCAGGATGATTATATTAATGCCAATTTGTACCTACGTACTTCTACGTTGTGGTTCATATCTCAGATGTTACTGGTGAATTCACTATGAAATTCAGTGGGTGTGTTGATCACAAGTAGTGTATTCAAAACCGAAACCGGTTAACCGAATTCCTGCCGGTTAACCATACGTCGGTTTTTTAAAATGTGCTATTTTCGAAGAACCGGTTTTACCGGTTATTTCACGTCAATTAAGCGGGTTTTTCGGTTTTTACACAACTGATATAACAACGCAGAATTGCAAATATAATCCATTTTCATAGCTCACAGACAGACATAAAAGACTTTGCCAACGAATTATTACAACGACAGTTTTCTGAATAGAGTTGTCCAAGGCAATTGAAGTCATATCTGTCAACTACGGTTTAGATGTAAGTTCCGGAAGAATGGAAACACAAGGTAGTATATAAGTAATTTTCACTGTTTACCGAAACATAATCTTTGCCGATGAAGCTCATTTTCAATTCGGGGATACGTTAAAAACAAACTGTCGCATTTGGGGCTCTGAAAATCCAAACGTCGTCGAGGAAATGCGATGTGCATCCACAACGAGTGACTGTTTGAATCTGTTTTTGACATGGCTGCATCACGGTCCCATTTGTCTTCGAAAAGGTGCACGGAGCCGCTTTTACCATCAATTGCGAGCGTCACCGTGTCGTGCACAGCAGGTTTTTGTTCCACAAAGTTGAAGAGGATGACATTGACGAAGCATGGTTTCAAAAGGACGGCGCCGGCGCTACGTGTCGCACAGCCAACGTTACAATCGATCTTTTGCGCATTGTGTTCGAAGACCACATAATCAGCCGAAACTCGGAATCCATCCAAATCCGGCTCGCCGCTGCGATTAGATCCCGTTAGACTAATGTACTGTGTCTATATAAGTATTTTTTAAAGCGAAATTAAATTATAAATTTTAAATGGCCCACACTTTAGTTTCCCATCACATACCATGAAGTTATAGGATTACACGCTCTGATTGGGACCTGCAGTTTTACACCGGTTCCGAACGGTATTTTGACAAGTATTTTTATGAGTATTTACTCGGTAGTCGATCTCAAAAAGACCGAATTAAGAATAAACGCTGTTTATAAAAGGCATAGTTTACAATTTTGTCATAAAAACCGGAGAATGGAGCTGAAGATATGCCTTGGTGGGCATTGAAATAGCTATATTCCCAACCATCCACCATAATAATCAATTTCACATTATTTTTTTAATAATATATTCTATGAAAATGTACTTTAAGTTATAAAAGTACTTTTGGATAAAAAATTGATTCGAATTTACAAATTTCGAATCGATCTTCCATGCAATGTCAGTTCAACTCCTACTTCCGACTCTTTCACAGTTCTCACTAATGGAAACAAAAATCTGATATGCTGAGTTATAAGAAATGAAATCTTCCAATTTTTTTAAAAGCATTTATTATATTTTCGGAAACATTTCTCGAAGTTTTTAATATCAGGTGTATCTTTTCTGATTTGTAATAATCGATTTCTTTTAAATCTGAACTTTCAAATAATCTATTTTCGTTTCAACGAATCTCGTTAAACATAAGTTTTACTTCTACTGCTTAAATTTTTATTTTTTACATTTTCCGAAATAAATGGTAAAATAAATTTGTCATATTTTTGTCATCGTGTGTAAAAGATTTGTTCTTTTATATTTAACAACTCCATATCATTGAGCATTCACATATATTTCAAAATCGCATGTTCTGTGTCTTCACCTACATAACTCGCTTGCAGTTATAGAATTATAATTTATTTTAGTGATAAATTTGATTTCTGTAACTAAAGTCAAGCGTTCATCTGTTAGCCCCTTAACTAAATAAATACAATGTCGAGTTTGTAAGTTTTGTATAATTTCTAGTAATATTAGCTTTAATGCTTTAACTCATTTTTAAGCTGCTACACTATGAGTCTGTTTTGTCATTTGACTTTAAGCCCTTACATTTTACAAAATTATATTTTTTAACACACACAAAGGCGGCACCCCTTCAGGAAGTATCAGCTTTCCTCTCCCCAGCGTTGGACTAAAAAAACACACATCTTTTGTAGATCTCTGTTTCATTCAATTGTGTTTCACTGACGTCCTCGTAATTCACTCTGTTACCCATTATTTCCTGTTGCTTTCGACGCTAATGCTTGACAATAGTTCTTATTTCGCGCACAACTTTATCGCGTAATAAAGGGAAAGAAAAAAATTACAATAATTGTCTTGAGTTTTTCTATAGCTTCCCCCTAGTTGGCTTTATGTTTTGCTGTTTCTAGGAAAAAAAGACCCGCTGTTCTATGAGTTTATAATCGGGCATGTCATGAGTTGGCGCTAGAAAAGGAAACATGGGTTAACGTCTTGGCAGTAATGCGAATTTGAAAAGATTGGTGGTTTTTGGAGTGATGGAATTTTAAATTAAAGTTAAAAGACAAACAATTTGGTTGTACTGAAAGCCATTTAAGTAAAATTTGATAATTTTGTGCTTAATTCGGCTCCTTGTCAAAACAAAATCCTCTTAGTAAGTTAGCAAAACTTGGGAATTTGCAACACATTTTTCAAACTCTGTAGTTTAGTTTGACGTCTGTCTTAAAGACCTCAAGATTAGTTTAGTTTGACATCTGCCTTAATGACCTCAACAATAGCACTGTTCTGGAGCGATTTTGTAAAAATTTAGGTTTTCATAGCATCGAGCTATGATAAATGACGGCATTCATCCCAAGCTGTTTACAAAACATAATCCTATCCGTTACTGAGAAAATCTTAACATTTTGCGACAAATATTCCAAATACTCTACTTTAGTTTAAAGTCTGCCGCAATAACCGCAACAATAGCTCTGTTCCTACAATGATATTATTCATAGCATTGAGCTTCCATATATCACTGACTTTACTGGTTTCATAGCATTGAGGTTTCATATGTCACAGACTTCATCTCAATATGTATACTGCCACAATGAACTAAAGAATATCATAGATTTAAAGCGATATTTCGAGAATTATAGTTTTACAGTATCGAGCTTTCACAAAATCACAAATTTCCCCTAATTGCATTCTTGCAGTAACCACTTTAAAATAGATAATATTATAATATAAAAAATTTCAATTCTGGTGTAATATTTGAGAAAAAAAAAAGTAATTTATCACTTTACCATAGTTTTTGAAATTAATGGTTAATAAAATTCACCAGGGATGATTTTTAATTATTCGGCATTTTTATTTGTACTTTTTAGTTTTATTATTCAAGCTCGAGGTCATTCTATATCCCTATTAAAGAGATATAGATTTCAAAGAGGAGATTTGCAAATGTATTCCCATGATAGGAATCCTCTATAAAGAGAAATATAGAATTGCCTCGATCTTAAATAATAAAATTAAAAAGTATTATTGGTTAATAAATGAACAAGAATAAACGTTACCTAATGTCCAAAGACGTAACCCTCAAATTCAAAATTTTACAGGAGACGCAAAATAATTTAAAAAATCAAAAGTATTTTATTGAATAAGTGATGATTTATCCGACCTTTTCGAAGAGTAAAATTAATTAAAAATACGACCAAACGCTCGAACAATTTAATATTTGAGTAATTTATTTTTAAAAGTGTTCTTCCACAGCTTACCTTAGGAACTTGGAAGTCTACGATGTTGCAGATATATATTTTGGCCTGGGTTTTGAGGGTTACGCCCTTTGGACATTTCAGGTGACGCTATACAAATCTTTAAAACTTCTCTAAAAACCCCCTTGCAGTAGCTCATTAGAGCCTGGTATTACTTTCATAATATTTTCGCTTCTTGATTATCTATTTCAAAATTATTGTCCGTCTCTTGTGATTTACGAAATATTTGCTGGTTAAATTTCGATCCTTGAACTGTTATTATCACTTTTCATAGCATTGAGCTTTTAATTAATACAAAAACACCACATTTAATGTTAATACTCAAATATGAAGCAACATTTTTAGTAGAATTAAATTGTAACATGTCATCCTGTAGTTTTAATGTTTTATTTTGTATTCCTATATATTTTCCCCACAAAATTTCCATCACTTCAAATTGTAGCAAAAACATACTTTCTCGCTTTCTTTTATCCAAAGGATGCAAACCTTAGGGCATTTCCTTTTATTATATGCTAAAGAAAACTACACAAAAATAAAATTCGTTTAAAGGGCAGAACAAGAGCTAACGCGTATTTCTCCTCTTCTTTCCTAGTGCGTTTAAATAAAATTTAATGAGAAGCATCTGCTGTCCCGCAATGAACAAATGTTATTCCCTTTATACGTTATACCCAAACAATTTTCCACAAGTGCACAGCACTTACTCACTTACAGGCTACAACGTGGCATCTCTATTTAACATCATGTGCACCATAATGCACAGCACCTTAAATTGCCACACCAGTGAAAATCTCGAATGGCATCATGCCATCACCAGTACCATCACCAGCACCTTTGGCCAACATGAATAGATGGCAGAAGATTACAAGAGCACAGCTAAAAGTCATGATACTAGTTGTGTCAGACGACGGACGACTCTATGGCGCTTTAGAGATGAAGGTGTTGAACTAGAATTAATTAAATGAGGTTATTAGCATGATTTCTCTCTATATAAAGTATATTTTTTTTTCTTCGGTCTTGTCTTTTACTCTGGCTCTGTTAGTGGGTTAGAAGGAAGTCATTGGAGCAAAAATATTAAGCATAAAATAGTGTTAGTTTACAAATTACACTAATGAAGTGTTTATAACCGCATCATTTTTTATATACACCCATTTTTGTTATTGTTTTTTGCCGGTTTAGTGTTGAAAGTTAGCCGAGGCAACTAATCACGTGGATGGCGCTTTTTATTTGGACAGTAACACTAATCTACAACAATTTTAGGTCAAGTTTTACAAGTTCATTTACGAATGTTAAAAATATTTACTTAATATCTAAACTGCACTTAGAAAGAAAGTTTTACTAAATTTTCGCTCAAATCGTTCTTAAGTTCCGCTGTTTGCTTGCGTAACTATAAATATGTTACGAAAATCATGTATGAAAAGAAACTTAAATTTCATATCACCGACCTTTTAAATATCATGAAAACAGAAAATGTTAAAATTTCATAGCAACGAACTTTTTTCAATCACACCATTGTTACCAAACTACTTTTTCTTTACATAGAAATTAAGTTCACTAAAGATTAATCAAATTTAAATAATTTTTCAAAGCTTTGAAATTGGTTCTAATTGCCTACACAAAATTATTATAAATTATATTTTGAAAGAAAGTGTGTCTCCCTGTGTCGAAATGTTGTGCTTGGATATAACTTTGATCTTTCAACAAGATAATGATCCCAAGCTCACATCAAAATTAGTTAAGGCACGGCTACTTTACCACACTACTAAGCAATTAGATCGTCCTCCTTAATCGCCGGACCTCATTTGTGGGGGCATCTTGGTCGCGAAATAAGAAAGAGTGCAATTAGTAACAGAACATCTATCAAATCAGTCATAATGGAAGAATATCAAAAAATTTCACCCCTGACATATCCGCAAATTAAGTTTAATCGATGCCGAAGTGATTACAACCTGTTATTAAAACCAAAAACCAAAATATGGAAATAATTTTCTTATGAAATATTGAAGTAAATTTCTTTCTATCTTTGGTTGCGACAAATATGAAATAATTTTTGTTTTCACTATGTATTTCGGTGGTGCAATACTTAATGGGTACATGTACATGAGATCCTGGGTTCGATAACTGCTCTGACCACCTTAAATTTCTTTCGGTGGTGGTCACCTCGCATAGTGACGGCGAAAACATCGAATATTTAGCCATGAACAAGTTTTTCAAAATACCGTTCGGAATCGGTATAAAAAATGTAGGTCTAAATCAGTGACTTTAAAACTAGAAAGCGCACAGTTCACTCTCGCCCCAATTCCTTCATGGGATGTAATGGGAAATCATTTTTTAGGTATTTTTGTAGTTGTTATTTTTTCATTAGTTGTTAATTGGGTCAAAATGATTTTTGTTAAGTCCAATTTGTTTTTTGTCTTACATAGGAAATGGATGATTTTTTCATATGAACTACTGCACATATTTTTGGGCAATTTTTCATATTTCACGTGGGTAATTTTTCAATATTTTTGGGCTAAATATATTTTTTTTTACCATTTTTTATATATTTTGGGGGTTTTGAATTTGAGCAATTTTGTAATATTTTTTTGGGCGATTCTTCATGCCTCCCAACAAAAATAGTTCGCGCACATCGAAGAAAATGAGTTGACTGTTGTTTTGGATTAAAGGACAACTGTATTCTGTTAAGTTGTAGATTGTTGAATTCTGAAGCAACAGATTCGCATACATTTTTTTATTGACAATAGAAGATTGTAAACTGGACAGCAAATAAAACTTTTTCAACAAGTAGTTACTTGTTCACAACTAAAAGCTTCATTCTGATGAACAGTGTAATTAACTTGAATATCAGTTTACATTTAGAGGTTTCAAATTGTCTGCAGGTTTTTTAGCCCTTCAATTTGAATTTATTTCGACTGCAATCAAGTTACATTTGAAAGATTTTAATTGTTAAAAGTTACTTTAAAGAAGTTCTTCCCAAATCCCAACCTGAAAATGTTTATTCTGGCAGGGAGAACTTTAAAAAAGGACGCACACATTCTTCCCAAAAATTATCGTACTGATATAATATTTTTTTATTTTCTTGTGTATATGATATGAGGGTCTTTTCCACTGCGATGCCACTTACTCTTGTTTATAGGTAGGCTTATGATGTATATTTACATATAAATATTTAAAGCCATAATATAAAGTTTGTGAAAATGTTTTCTTTGTTTCTCTTGGTGTTGTTGATGTTGCGGTATGAATTACAGTCATAAAAGTATTACGCAAAACACATTGTATAACAAATCACAAGTATTTTTTATGAAATGTTTAATTTTTGACTGAAATGAAAATAATATACAGACTTTCTCAGAAGTTTGTAAATAAATTCCTCTTAAGTAGGAAAAAAGTTTTTATGAACTTTGTAAAAAATTAAAAACGAATTAGTGATCAGTTGTAAAATAAGGCAGTGAATTCTCTTTTTCAGTTGCCTCATGATGAGACAGATGTAGGGTACGGTTTAAAAAGTAGGTTACATACTGTGTGTAATTTTGTTTACAGACATTTTTTCTTAGCCATCCAGAATTATTATCAGCTTTAAGTTAGTTGTATATTCACTTGATTTACCTCATTTAGGCAAGTTGTTAAAGGATTTAAATTTCTACAAGCTAATTATAAACTATTTAAATGTAAAAAAAGAGTTTCTGTTACAAGTGTACAAATTTAATTCTGTAAATGTAAATATTTTTAAATCTTTCACAGATTCTATGCATTCCTGTAGTAGTTATTAACCAAAGAAACATTTCCTAGAATCTCTGAAATATTTTCACAGATTCCATGAAATAAAATACATAAAATATTTTCTATGCTTATTTACTAGTTCTCGAACTCGCCATATCGAACATGTTAATTTGTTTTATGTTTCTGAGCATCATAACTGAACCATATAACGGGTGGTCCAAATACAGATGTCTTTTGTAAATCATATGTGAAGGGTTTTCCAACAGAGACGCTACAAAAGTAAATCGATAGGAACAGCAAACGACGCCATTTTTTTAGCGCTCTTTTGACATTTCTCTTCAGTAAGGTTTGCCATTTCATCATGGAAAGATATACGAGCCAACAACGAGTCGAAATTATTAAAATTTACTACCGAAATTTGGAGTCAGTGGCCTCAACTTTAAGAGGCCAACTTTAAGAGGCCTCAACAATCAGCGATGAGGCTCATTATTGGTCAGACAGCAATCCACACGTAATCCATGAGTCAGCATTGCATCCCGAAAAAATTACGGTTTGGTGCGGTTTATGGGCCGGCGGCGTCATTGGGCCGTACTTCTTCCGTGATGATCAATACCGGCACATTACTGTTTATGCGAATCGCTACCGTTCAATGATAACCGAATATTTTTGGCCCCAATTGGATAATATGGACTTGGAGGACATGTGTGGACGGCGCCACAAGCCACACAGCGAATGCCACAATCAATTTATTGGAAACCAAGTTTGGTGAACGTGTTATCTCATGAAATGACCCAGTCGATTGGCCGCCTCTATCGTGCGATTTGACGCCGTTAGATTATTTCCTGTGGGGCTACGTCAAGTCTATGGTCTATGCCAACAAGCCAGCGACGATTGATAAACTTCGTACGAATATCGAACGTGAAATTGCCGCAGTATCGGCCGATTTATGCTTGAAACCCGTCGAAAATTGGGTTCAGCGTCTGGACTTCTGCAAGCGTGGCCGTGGTGGCCATGCAAAAGAAATCGAGTTCCATACATAATGGCATCGAACGTACTTTCACAGGAATAAAGAATTTCATTGGTATCTAAAACCGGTTTTTTATATATAAAAAAAACTTTTGTAGCGCTCTTATTGAAAAACCCGTTATTTTTATCACTGATAGATTTTTTCTGTTCAAAATATTTACTGCACGTCAGTATTAGTCAGTATTAGTGATCCACGTATTTGAAGAACCGATTCTGTCGAGTCCGGTTCCGAGACGATCCGGTTATTTGAATCGGTTCCGGTTCTTAGCAAATTGCTGTCAAAAGAGGGTTAAGTGAAATAATTTATTATAAGAATATAACATTTGATAAAATTACACATTTTCTGTCGAGTGTGGTTCCGAGAAGAATCTGGTGTTTGAACCGGTTCCGGTTCTCAGCAAATTGCTGTCAAAAGAGGGTTAAGTGAAATAATTCATTATAAGAATATAAAATTTGATAAAATTACACATTTTCTGTCGAGTCCGGTTCCGAGAAGAACCGGTTATTTGGACCGGTTCCGGTTCTCAGCAAATTGCTGTCAAAAGAGGGTTAAATGAAATAATTTATTATAAGAATATAAATTATGATAAAATTACACATTTTCTGTCGAGTCCGGTTCCGAGAAGAACCGGTTATTTGGACCGGTTCCGGTTCTCAGCAAATTGCTGTCAAAAGAGGGTTAAATGAAATAATTTATTATAAGAATATAAATTATGATAAAATTACACATTTGCTGTCGAGTCCGGTTCCGAGAAGAACCGGTTATTTGGACCGGTTCCGGTTCTCAGCAAATTGCTGTCAAAAGAGGGTTAAGTGAAATAATTTATTATAAGAATATAAATTATGATAAAATTACACATTTTCTGTCGATTCCGGTTCCGAGAAGAACCGGGTGTTTGGACCGGTTCCGGTTCTCAGCAAGTTGCTGTCCCAAAGCGGTTTAAGTGAAATATCTTGTTATAAGAATATAAAATTTGATAAAAATACACATTTTCGAGACCCCGTCCAAAGGTTAGCACTTTTGGTTCCTTTGGAAACGAGTCCTCTGACTGAGGAACTGTTTTACGGTTCTTTTCAACCTTTGCCGTTTTCGGTTAATTTGAACTCGTCTTTCGGTTCTTGTAAATCCCGGTCCGGTCGGTCCTTGTAAACCGGTTCCTCTATTCTGTTCATCACTGGTCAGTATCACACCTTCGCGGACGCTTTACGCTTTAACCACGTTGGGAACTATTGGAAACTTATTTTAAAAGTCAGTGCTGTGTAGCCCATACTGTGCGTTCGTTGAAAATAAGTTTTGGGCCAAAATGAAGAACCCACCGCGCCTGCGGTCTGCAAGTTTATGCAACAAATTCGTGAGACAGGCTTGATAGTAGTCAACACCAACCAGTTTGACAGTTTGCTGTGGATTTTGGAGTATTTGCATCATTGACCCATTTTTTCGAAAGTGCTGCTGGAAATGATATTTCAATCAACGGCGAGCCCTCCAGAGCCATAATTACCGTCTTTTTGTGGGCTGAAATGGATGATGTGAACTTGGTTAATATTTGGTTTCAGCAGGATGGCGCACCATGTCACACAGCTCATTGAACAAGATCTTTGTTATCGTGTTGTCAGCCATCTTGACGGTGTCAATTACCGCCTCGAAGCTGTGATTTTTCCCCTATAGAGTTTTTCTTGTGGGATGCCGTTAAAGACCGATACATTGCGAATAATCCATAAACGATCCACACCCATAACGCTAATATCTTCGGAAGCATTCGAGCCAAACCGTCTGTCGATTCCTTTTTGTTTATATATATTCACTGCCATTATAAACGGTGGCGGGAGGCAAACCCAGTCTACCGGGTTTTGCATTTTATCTACTGCCAGGATATTCGATTGCAGTCGCCCGTTATGGATCAGGCGCTGACCAGGATGCAATATGTGGAACCTGGACTTTCTTCTTTTGTTTTTTATCCGCCGTTAGTTGTTCGGTTCATCCGCCTTCTAAGGACAAAATAATATATATGCCCGATAGCTTGATGAGCTTCAGTGACCGCAGTCACAATACTAAACCTGAGACATATGAGTGATCACATAACCAATCAGGCTGCTCATTTGTTTCGCCTTCTCACCATTGCCCAGGAGATACTGCGTGGAAGTAGTGAGCTGCTTGGACTGCCCAATGGTGGAATCATTTTTGGCCACTATCAAGTGAATAGCTATGAGGAACTTTTCACCTCCACGGGAAGTCCCATGTCCGTTGATAACCGTTATAATTTCGAGGTAGTGGACAAATTTAACTAGCTTGGAAAACAACAACTTCAGCCGTGAGATCAAGCGGAGAATTGTGCTTGCGAATAGATGTTATTTTGGGCTAAGCAAGCACTTTAGAGATATAGCCCTCTCTCGAGTAACAAAAATCCAGCTATACCAGACTCTCATACAACCTGTCTTGCTTTATGAGGCAGAACCTGGGTCTTATCGAGAGAAAAATACTGCGAAAAATGTATGGACCTATAGTGCACAACGGCGCTTATAGACGACGCATGAACCATGAACTGTCTGAGCTTTATCCCGACATTGACATAGTTAAACGGATCAAGAGAACGTGATTGTGCTGGCTAGGCCATGTCAGTAGAATGGATAAAGATCATTTGTTTATGTTTCGTGTGTCTTATTTTGTAATGAGATGTAGGTTTTTGTTTGAGCTCATTTGTTTAATATGGATTCGGACGAAGAATTTTTTATGTCAACCAATACTTAGAACGTATTTTTTGCCAAAAAGGAAGGAATACCTGAGATAAATAAAAATAGAGAAAAAGGAGAATTTCATAGCTTATATCATGGTAGGTATTTATACAGTGGACGTTATGACAGATTTCCGTTTGAAAAAATGTATATTTCTAAGGTTTATTTTCCATATTGTGTATGTCACAGTATGTTGTTTTAATTGCAATACAAATAAAATTGTCATGGAAAAGTCCAAAAATTTCAGAAACAAAACGAATAGTAGACGCGCGCGGTTGCAATAGAAAATAAAAAGCAATGCGAAAAACCGTTTAAAAAACAACGCACGCATGCACCCACACCAGTGTTGCCAGAGACCGACTAAAAACTTATGCCAAATGTCCTCAAAAATTGTGCCGTTTGCAAAATCATTATGCTAAAATTTACTTTTTAGTCGTTTTTGTAAAAAAAAACTCTTTAAACAGCTGTTATACGTTATCCGTTCGCTTAAAAAGAAGTATTACTATGGTTTTAATATGTTATAGTATGTATCTTAATTTCATACGGAACACTACGTAATAATATTTTAAAAATTTCTACAACAACTACGAAAGCCAAACTAAGGGTGATTTTCAGCTCCAATAAGTATCAAATTTTTTAAATAAAACTTCAAAAATAACTTCATCTTAGAATATAATTTCCCAAATTTTGGATAATTCTTTTGGAATCCGTTTCACTTATCAGAGAGAAGAGTGATCAAATCGTCTCTACTTCGAAATTTCTGATATTACTCTCTTAATGAACCTGGAGATTATCTCTGGAGTTTATATCTGGTTTATTGAGAAGAACTTCTATCAGATTTAAACCATTTTACAAAAGTTACATATTGATACATATTGAAGGCACTGTACGGCCCAAAACGACTAGTTTGAAGTTTCATATTTTTACACTATGTACAAAAAGTAAGTTTTACATCGTTTTGTTACTCCTGATTTCAGGAAAACATTTTGGCAAAATTTTATAAAGAATTTAGTCATTTATCTCTATACGGACAATTTTGAAATGATCAACCTATATCTGATATTTCATGAATTTCATTTTTGCTTTTACGCCTGTGGAGTTACTTTGTTTGCCAAAGTAGTCGGAGTATCAAATTTTATGTATCAAATTTTCTGTACGAAATTACTTTGGCATAATAGCACTGTAATTGATTTTGTTGGCGACATTTTCGCAAAGAGGTTAGTGAGTACCTGGCAAATATACCGATAAATATGCTGTAAAAATAGATTTTTCAGATAAATTAAAAGGAGAACCTTTCAATACGAAAACTTGGGTCGTTTGCTAAAAAAAAACTAAAATTAAAAATATTGTTAAAATGTTGAGAAAATTGTGCTGAACGGCATTTGGCATAATTTTTCAAAAAACAAGTGCCAAAACCAAAAATATTGTGCCAATATGGTAACACTGCCCACACATTGTCCATGCCAAATTTTTTATGTGAACTCTCTCTCTCTCTCTCTGTTTTTACTCTCGCTCACTTCAATATGTCGCTGCTATAAATCATTTCACTACCTGCTTTATAGCGGCCAAGCACTGAAACTATTTTGTAGCTCTGCTCTCACTCTGACGACATTTGAGCGAGCACGTAAGCAAACACACGCAGAGTTTTGTAACAAGTTGTAGCGACATATCATAGCAACGCCTGTAGCGCTCACTCTGTCATCAGCCTTAGCGTTCTAGGTCAGTGACCGTCTAGTTCCATTGTGTCTATAATTGCAGTTTTCGTTTTCGAGGTTTCTCTCCTCTTTCTCTTCACATGTGAACGAGTTTATTTTATCGTTACAAACACGTTTTTCTCACCGACTGACAAGCATTTGTGCTGAAGTTTTGAAATTAAATTTTCAAATATTCTTAAGACAATCACTATCAAAATTTGACTTACATACCATTAACTGTATATGTTGGGAAAGCTCCATTCTTCTTCTTTCCTTGTTTGCGAAATAACGAAAATAGGATCAACAAATACTCAGTTACGCGTGCATAAGTACTCGAATACCCGAAAAATATTTGTCCAAACTATATCAATATTTTGAGGGTGTTTCTTAAATTTGTAAGACTGGTTTGAGATTTTCTCAACAAGGTCGTTCTTCAAGTTATTTTTCACCATAGCACAGTGAATTTTATTTTATGAAACATTGCTACACGCTGATAAAAACGGCCCCAGCAACATATTGCAGGAATCATGTTAATGTTTGCAACCATTGATTGTATGAATTGAAGATCTGTGCTTTTTGTTTCTTTGGAGTCTTACACTTTTTTTTCGCAGAAGTTTTTAACAAACAAAGCCATATTTGGGTTATAAAAACATATATTATAACTCATTTATCATTGTGTCTCCAGCATGTAATATTGAATACCAAACACAATGTGTTTGGACACAAGTATACTATATTTGCGATGAGCTACAAACACATTATATTCGCATCGAAACAAGAAAAAAATGGCAGAATTTTCAGCGTTTATAAACACGGTTCGTAAATGAAAGATTTTCAATAATATCTATTAACTTTACGGAAACTTTATAGAATTAATTTAACTTTATCGAATTAAAGAATGTTTTATAAATATACAATTTTTTTCAGTGTAACACGTGCAACGTCGGTTAGTTTCAGGGTCGGTAGTGCAATGGTTTCTACGGGCGTGTCTTGTCTATGAGAACGTGGGTTCGATTCCAGGTCTGAGCACCTTAAATGTTCTTACTTTTCCTTCGACGACGGCCACCTCGCTTAGGGACGGCGACACTATCGAGTAACTACCCATGAAACAGCTTCTCAAAAAAACGTTCGGAATCAGTGTAAACCTGTAGGTCCCAATCAGTGTGTCCAAAACTAGAAATCGCACAGTTGGTTGATTGTGAATAGCTCTCCCCAGCCCCTTCATGGGATGTATGAGGAAACTATTTATTTTATACTTATTAAATTATGAAGATAGAGAAATTAATGTTTATGGGAATTGTTGTTTATCACAATTTATACAATTCAGTTGATATGTATTTTCAAACTTGTAGTCATTTATAATCTCCTAATGTTGCAATACCAAAGAGTGTGGAGCTATTTGTGGCTGCAGTTTCGGCACTCCAATAATACATGTTGTTGTTGGCCTCTGAGGCAACTGATAACAAGTTACACTTGTTGTCATATTCATGTAAGAGAACGTCTTGAACATAATTAAAATGCTAACATAAACGACTTCCAAAGTTGAAAGAGTATTCCAATAGAACGCCTTAATTTGAAGCGTTTGAAAATTATTATTTACTAAGAATAGGAGATAGATTAGAGTAGGTGTTTGCGGCGGTCGTCGAAAAACTCACATAGACGTTTTCGGTTCGTTGTGGTCTAAAGAGCTAACGAAATTTATCGCTAGCCTCACCGGAGAACCATTTTGTTCCCTCCAAGAAGCTCAAGAACCTATTTACTCCTATCTCTGATAATTCTCGCAGATCTCGAAATAAGATTCCATACCAGTAACTTTAAATGCAATATATCTTGATTGTCTCATCGGGGTTTTCCTACGCAATTGCGCACAGGTTGAGAGGAAAACGACTTCTTCCGGAAATATTTGCTGAAATTTGTGGGTCAAGTAGACACATATTCGGGGCTGAGGAAAATGATAAAGATGACTAATTTTTTATCGAAGATTACCAAATAATGTATTGAAGAATAATTTCAGTTTGGTTTATTATTTTGAACGTAATTAAACACATAATTTTCCTAAATCTGAAATTCCAGATGGAGGACAATGTAAAAACATCTAATTTTTCTTTAAAGATATTCAGATCTAGGACACATTTTGCATTTAAAGTTAAAATTCACAACTACTTTAAAGAACGAACAAAAAAGACTCGTAATCCATATAAATACCCCACTTATATTTTCCACGGCCTATTCTAAATCAACAGGTAAACATTTTATAGTCTATTTAAAACCTCAAACTGGATATTCTAGGTCGCTATCTAAAGACTGCTTTGGAAAATGAGCAACAGAACCGGTATTGATTTCTTGTCTTCGAAAACCCCTTCTTTGCAAAGGACCAACAGGACCGGTAAAAGTTGAAGCTATCGATTTTATTGTCTTTGACAATCCCTACAGCAATTTTCTGAGCAACATATTCGTGGAATATTTGAGTGTCCAAGAGTCCCGTTTTAAGTTACTATTTTGCCATTTCTCGAACTATGTACGAAAATGGCACGTAAGAGGATTAAAATATTAAAATGAGGATTAAAATATTCTACGAAAAAAGTGTCATTCAATTTCACTCGGCATCATATCTCGTGTTTTCGACATTTTGCAAATACTATTTCGGCTCAAAATAAAAATATATGCAAAATACTCGTACCAAGACCTAAGAGGGGTATATCCTTCCTTTATTTTAAAATACTCACCTAAGGCTTTCAGTCTGCAAAGGAATCATTCACTCCTCAGATAATTACTTGCATTTTGTTGGACTGTGTTATAAGTCGCCAGAGAAATTATAACACCTTCCAATTCCTTCGGAACCTGTAACGTAGTCCTTAGCGTCGCCAGTTCATCCGCGCTGCAGGTCTACGGAATGCCCCTGTTGTGCACTGGCACACATATGAGGTGAAAGGAGTGGCCATTTCATTAAGAGATTTCCTATAGCCCTTACCAGATGTTGATTCCAGGGACAAGGAATATGACTGTTAGAAAAGACACAAACCCCAACAACTGCTGAACTACGAGTATTATACGTCAGCCAGTCGGTCACATTCCTAATCACACATTCCTAATCGTCACAATGATCAGGTAGTCTTCTAGAAAGAGACAACCCTAGTTCACTAGAGTAGGGTGCCAACCCTACCTGACCATTAATTTACGAACTAAAACCAGGAACTTAAACCAGGAACTCGTTTATTCCAAGAATGCCTATCCGGTATGAAAACACTGTACCATGACCGATTTCAATGTTGCACCTTTGTTGTAGCTGCCTTAACCTGATAACAGACGATATAGAAATCTACCTCCTTATAATGTCCATCGGCAACAACTATAACATTACGTTCAAGGTTCCATAGAATTGGTGCCAAGACCTCTTCTTGTGTCGTGCCTTTGTTCACATACCTGACAGAGTCGCAAAAGTCCCATTTGTCCTGGATTTAATAACAATTTCTATGGAAACTTTTGATCAAGGAGAAATTTGTTTACTTACTGCGGCTTCCCAGCTCCCCGATTTGCCAGGGCATGGTGTGTTCCCTGGTAGATTGAGTGAATCTCCACTCCAGGTTGTCCACTACCGAGTAGAGTCCTTCAGGTACCCAATCGTTGCGTTTCCAGGCGCTAGCATTTTCTTAGATTCGACGCCTCTGATGTTTCCTGTATCTCTTGATCTATCCAATCGACGTCCGAGTTTCGGCTGATTATGCGGTTTTCGAACACAGTGCGCAAAATATGGACTGTAACGTCGGCGGTATGGCACGTAGCGCCATGTTAATCTTCTTCAACTTTTGGAACAAAAAACTGCTGAGCATGACACGATAAAGCTCGTCATTCATGGTAACGGCGGCCTCATTTTCTAAGAAATGAGCAAGGAGCTACGATTATTCATCGGCTTCTCATCGACGACGTGTGGATTTTCCGAGCCCCAAATGCGACAATTGTATTTGTTACCGTAGCCCTCGAGGTGAGAATGAGCTTCCTCGGAATAGATGATTTTTGGGAAAAAATGCTCGTCTTCAGTCGAGTGAAATTCCCCGACAAACGTAATTTTTGAACTCCAAAATGTCTTTCAGACTTCAAGTGTAATTTGGAGCTAAATAAATTAAGTTTAGTTTAGTATCATTGAAAAAATCGTTAAATTGTCTATAAAACTAATTCACAAAAAAAATCAATTTTTCCGACCATAGGTATATTTCCGTAGACCAACGGGTTTTCCAATTTGAGTGATATGATTTCTAAGTGACGTTTCGGCCATTTGTAGTATGTCATTAACTGGCATTTTTTTTCATTGTATTCACTAAAGTTTACAATTTCATCATGGAGAGATATACGCAAGAATAACGTCTACAAATTAATCAATTTTTTGATCAAAATAATCGTTGTCCAATTGCAAGTTTTCGTGCTCTTTTGCCATTTTATCAACGTATTAATCGTCCACCTGTACTCGCTATTCGCCGAATTGTTTCAAATTACGAGCGCACATTTTCTTTACATAATGTTCAAGTGCCAATAAAACCAAAAACCGCTCGAAGTAATGAAACTATTGCTGCCGTTCAGGCAAGACCGTACTTCTTTCGAAATGAAGCTGGTAACACCGTTACTGTCAATGGAGAGCGCCATAGATCGATGATAACCAACTTTTTATGGCCGAAATTGAAAGAAGTTCACCCCGACAACATCTGGTACCAACAATAAGGGGCTACGTGCCAAACCGAACGTACAACAACCGAATTATTGCGAGAAAAGTTTGGAGATTCGATTATTTCAAGAAATTTTGATCTGGAATGGCCTCCAAGAAGTTGTGATTAAACAACATTAGACTATTTCTTGTGGGGTTATTTGAAGTCATTAGACTATTTCTTGTGGGGTTATGTGAAGTTATTGGTCTGTAGCAATAAACTAGACTCTCTACAAGTTTTACAAGTCAATATTGAAAGTGCTATTCATGACATACGACTTGATTTAGTGCAAAGGTTGCTCGAAAATTGGATTCATCGAATTCGTTCCTACAAAGGAAGACGTGGAGGCCATTTGAAAGACGTTTTATTCATAACTTAATTGTATCGATTGCTATTAAACACATTAAATAAAAAACATTTGAATTTCTTTAACAATTAGTGTGTTTTGTAAAGAAATCATATCGCTCAAATTCGAAAACCCTTTATATATAAAGTATTTGTTACCCAATATTTGGAATTATGACAATACCATTCGTTTAATAGTCAAATCGTATTCGATGTTGATGTCAATTAATAATTTTTTGCATGTCAACTGACGAATTTTAAATTTCATTTGATGTTTTTTAAATTTCAATCGACGTTTTTTAAGTTTCAATTGATGTATTTTAAATATCAACAGATGTTTTGTAAATTTCGATTAATTTTTGTAATGCTGAAATGGAATTTTTGACTTCCACTTGATGTAACGGGTCTTTCAATATGAGCGCTATAAAAGTTTTTTTAAATAAAACAAAACCGGTTTTAGATACCAATGAAATTCTTTATTCCTGTGAAAGTACGTTCGATGCCATTATGTATGGAACTCGATTTATTTTGCATGGCCACCACGGGCACGCTTGCAGAAGGGTCCAGACGCTGATCCCAATTTTCGACGGTTTTCAAGCATAAATCGGCCGATACTGTTGCAATTTCACGTTCGATATTCGTACGAAGCTGGCTTGTTGGCATAGACCATAGACTTGACGTAGCCCCACAGGAAATAATCTAACGGCGTCAAATCGCACGACCGAGGCGGCCAATCGACTGGGTCATTTCGTGAGATAACACGTTCACCAAACTTGGTTTCCAATAAATTGATTGTGGCATTCGCTGTGTGGTTTGTGGCGCCGTCCTGTTGGAACCACATGTCCTCCAAGTCCATATTATCCAATTGGGGCCAAAAATATTCGGCTATCATTGAACGGTAGCGATTCGCATTCACAGTATTGCGCCGGTCTTGATCATCACGGAAGAAGTACCGCCCAATGACGCCGCCGGCCCATAAACCCGCACCAAACCGTAATTTTTTCGGGATGCAATTTTGATTCATGGATTACGTGTGGATTGCTGTCTGACCAATAACGCATTTTTTGCTTATTGACGAAGCCATTCAGCCAGAATTGAGCCTCATCGCTGAAGACCATAAATTGGACGTAGCGCTCTTAAAGTTGAGGCCACTGACTCCAAATTTCGGTAGTAAATTTTAATAATTTCGACTCGTTGTTGGCTCGTATATCTTTCCATGATGAAATGGCAAACCGTACTGAAGAGAAATGTCAAGAGAGCGGGAAAAAATATGGCGTCGTTTGCTGTTCCTATCGATTTACTTTTGTAGCGTCTCTGTTGGAAAACCCGTTATTTTAGAACTGAATTTGAAGTTTTAAATTTCAATTAATATTTTTCCAAATTAAATTGAGAATTGAACATTTTTTGAATTTCAATTTAAAATCGTATATCGCTCACCATCGTGTCGTTCAACCAATGAAATGTTTGTTGTCTTCTCTATAATAAATATATATGTTATATATTTAAAAGACTTTGGAATAATTACGACTAATATTTAGTTTGATTTCATTGTAGCCGCACACAAATTTTAAAACTCAGGTAGTCTTATGACAAACCACTTTAAGCTAGGTATTCGCTTCGGTCGGTTATCTTTAAACAGAGTTTACGTTGTGTACATTTGTACATGCAACATCTTTCATTAAACGAAATAATTGACGAAATTCAAGATAATATGTTAATCATACAAAGGCAAAGAACATGCTAAGCAACGAGACCAACATTGCAGGCAATGCAATTATTTGAATTTTTATATGTACATACGAGTACACACTCTACTCGTATCTTCATAACTACATTATACAAATAAACAGGTCCAATAACTGAATACCTCCTCCTCTTTCTCCTCCCACTCCACTGTATTTAAATGTGGAAAGTTCTTGAATGTCGGCTGCGAACACTTGTTGTCTGAGTGTTTAACAAAAACGTTTACCAAATATTACAGTGGTTAAATATTTAAACATGTTTTATAAATATGTATGTATTCACCTAATTTAAAACTTTAGTTATGTGGTTACTGCCGGTTGTCTGTGTCTACACTTGTAACAGAAAAGTTTTTAAATTTTGTTTTATCATCATCATCATTTGGTTTATATAGAAAAAGTAGTTAAATACTAATAATAATGATAATAATAATAATAATGATAACCAGGACCATAATGAATCTAAGTAAATGTTGTTTGTTTGCTGTCTATTTGTTTGTTTGGTTTACTTACGATACTAGCATTATTTATTTGGGTGTAACAACATGTAGTAGTTTAAATGTAAACGGAGAGTAAAACGAATTGGGTTAGCAAACTTTGCTCAAATTAACCTACAATTATTGCCCAAGTAGTTTTTTTACATCTCTATCTCTCTAATTTCTCTACATCCTTCTGCCTACAGTTTTCATTCAATGTGTAGAACATTTGAAAAAGTTTTAATTAGTGAACAAATCAGGTAGAAAGGAATAAACAAACAATTTTCACTACACGAAGTTTGTTTGTTTTTGGATTTGTAATGCAAACGAAGGACGGATAAGGTTTGTGTAATGAAAAATTAATAACAGGGTTGATTAAAGGATACGAAGGATAGGATACTAATAGCCTTAAGGTGTCCTTCGTCCTAAATGAAGGGAATAAGTTATTAGTTTGGTTTTTAACTACGAGATTACAATGTACAGTAGACCAATCCAACTTTGTAGGGGGACATTTTTTTGTGGAATACTTAAAAAAACAAAAATGCTAAATCCAAAATGCTAAGCCCAAATTCCAATGTTAACATGCACCGCGAAGAAAAACGTACCGAATAAATTTAAATTTCAAGAAATTTGTTAGAAATTTTAAAACAATAACCCAAATTCCACCTCTGATATCTCATCCTTCGAATGAAGTTTTTAAAATTTTTCTTCTGATTTTAATTTTTTTCTAAAGATTTGTTAAAATGAGTTTAGTTTTGATCAAACCAACTCATTGTCATTAATAAATAAATAAAATAAATGGTTTCCCATTACATCCCATGAAGGAATTGGGGAGAGTTTCTCACAACCAGTGAGCTGTGCGCTTTCTAGTTTTATACTCAGTGATTGGGATTTACAATTTTACGCCGGTTCCGATCGGTATTTTGAGAAGCTTTGTCATGGCGAAATACTCGATAGTGTCGTCGTCACTATGCGAGGTGACCGCCAACGAAAGAAAGTTTAAGGTGGCCAGAGCAGGGATCGAACCAAGGACCGTATGTAGAAGAGGCGCGCACACTAACCATTGCCACCACCAACGGCTACATTAACAACGTGGACAATTAAAATCGAGTTAATAGAAAATCAAAACTTGTGTTTCGATATTTTTAAAACTCAACTAGGTTAGGTCGAAGACTAACATATTATGTATATGTTATCCAACACTTCATCTACCGTTCCACTTTATCCTTTTTCCGGAAGGAATCAAACTTCTGTCAACTGTTTAATGACAACAAAATGTGCGAAAATCTAACGAAATTTACACTTTTTTTCTCTGCATTCACGATTCTCATAGTATATCGTCACCTAAAATGCAAAATGACGTAACAACAAAATTGCAAAATTTTCTTTCTGATTGATTACGATATGTTTGACTAAAATAGAAGATTTGACAAAGTTGTAAACACCTAAGTTCACAATCAACGATTTTATTAAAAAGATAAAATAGATGAAGTTTTTGATAAATCCACGTTTTTTCTTTGAATTGTAATTTTATATAAAATTTCGATGCCCCTATACTTACAATTGACTACACTACATATTCCCACAAACTTTTAGACATCTACTGCCCAAAATGGTAATTTTATTCACAAAATTCCGATTCTTTATCTAACTATTTTTTGCCTCTCCTGTAAAGTGATTCAATTTCAACTGCACGCTGAAAAATCTGTATTATTTTTTTGTTTTTAATGCAAATATAACGTGTTTATAGCTTATATACTTGTGTCCAAAAACATTGTGTTTGCTGTTCTATACAACATGTTTGAGACACTATGATTGATAGGTTATAATATATGTTTTGTCACCCAAATGACGCTTTGTTTGTTAAAAACTGGGGAAAACAAAAACGTTCATAGAACAAAGAAACAAAAAAGCAGCAGATTTTCAATTCATGACAACACATACAATCAATATATGCAAACATAAACATGTTTCCTGCAAAATGTTGCTGGTGCCGTTTTTTTCAGCGTGTGTGTATATCAAAACTTAGCGGCGCAAATCCTCTCATGACGTGTAAAACCTTGCAGCAACCAAACGTTCAAATTTTTTCAGTCAAAAAACAAAAAAGCAAGTTGAATTACCTATAATATCCCTATGAGAAATATGGTGTCAATTGTCAAAAATTATAGGTTCTGAAATAGGTGAAGAGGGAATATACATATTTCCAAACTAATTCCAAAGCGTTAAAGAAGAGTCAATCGGGGTGAGCTGTAGATGGCAAGGCAGGAGAAAAAAAGCTAAATTGGAGAATGAATCGAGTCCACCTAGAAACAATCAAGAAACAATCATATTCTCAACAGTTCTTTTAAGGTGTGGTTCAAGGACCGGTTTAAGCACTAGAATTCGTGAACTGAAACTGAACACTCAGTTGGTATGGGGGGATTAAAAAAACTAAATTGGGGAATGGTTCGGGCCCATCTAGAAAAAAGCAATTGTGGGCACTCAAATGCTCAAAAGTTCCTTTAAGATGTGGTTCAAGACATGAAATACAGTGTCTGATAGGTGTTAGTTAATACCTCAGAGGACAATGCCACACAAATCGTACCGGTTTACTACATACATCAGTTTTAAAACTAGGACCTGGTCTTGTCCACCATGGTCAAGTCACGTGAATGGTTTTGAACAGATTCAATTTCCCGTAGGGATGTTAGTCTATGGGTTAGGTTAGTATTAATATACTCAGTCCAATGAGTACCGCTAAGTCATGTTAAGTCCCATTCCTTGAACCTGTAAATTGTCACAGTATGGTTAAGTGAGATACTGGGTTCGAACCCTGCTCTGACCACCTTAAAATTTCTTTCGGCGGCGGTCACCTCGCATAGTGATGGCGACACTATCGAGTATATAGCCATGAAAAAGCTTCACAAAAATACCGTTTGGAATCGGTGTAAAACTGTAGGTCCCAATCGGTGAGTGAAAACTGGAAAGCGCACAGCTCAGTGATTGTGAGAAGTACTCCCCTGTTCCTTCAGGGGATGTAATGGGAAACCATTTATTTATTTATTTTTTGGTTAAGGATTACCGTGGGTTTACTGATCCTATTCATTGTGTTAGATTTAAACCTGTCCAGAATCACACCTAGGAATTTGTCCAGAATCACACCTACGATTTTTTTTTGTCCAGAATCGCACCTAGGAATTTTGAGTTATCGTTCGTGCAAATTACCATATCACCCAAAGAGAACATATTCTTCCAACTGGCTCTATCCTTCGCCTTTTCTCGCCAGTTGGTAACACCAAGGATACGGAGGGATTCTTCTGCCTGGTCTTTCCAGCGTAGTCTTGGTCGTCCTCTTTTCCTGCTTCCATCGAGTACGTTTCGCGCTGGCTCATCTTCATTCATTCTGATAACATGGGCTAGCCAACGCAATTGGCCCACTTTGATTCGTCTAGGCGACAGTACCCCGAAGTACTTGGTTGTCGCAACTTCGCTACAGTATATATCTTGAAAAATGTAAATGGCTTGAATGGTCATTCAAGACGTCTAGTACAGATGTTTAGTGTATACCAATGAGTAATGCACAGTCGTGTTCTAGATGTTTGAGTGTGCTCGATGAAGCTTTCGATTTAGGGGTTGTGCTTGCGTTTACTCTGTGAGTAGAATCTTTTCGTTTATCGAACTGTATTGTTTTGCGTTCATCGCAAAACTTGATCGGCATACAAAAAGTCTTGAGTTAAGAGTTAGGTATTCTCTCCGTACGCTTTTATTAACTATGTTAATGTGGACGAACGTGATCAAAACCAGACTTTTTTGTAGCAACAATTATATGTAAATTTGCAGAAAAATCGGACCTACTTCATTCCTAGAATAAGAATTAAGGTCCTTTTTTGCGACCTCAAGCAATATTCAGCAAATGTGAATAGTGGTTTTGGGTTTGAAATTTTGCACTAATTCTCTTTTAAGGACTTACCACTTTTCAGGTAATACGACAAATAAGATTCCGAATTTCAGTTTTTTCGATCACTCTTATTTGGAACTTTTAACTAGAAATGAGTATGATGATTTTCAGAAGCCAATGACAATTTCTCCCAAAACAAAGAAAAAATTACAAACTAGATATTGCAAAAAACACACGTACATTCTATTATTTTTTTGACTTTTAAGGACTTACCACATTTTTAGGTGATACCACAAATAAGATTCCGAGTTTCAGTTTTTTCGATCACTCTTATTTGGAATTTTTAAATAAAGGGTTTTTCAACAGAGACGCTACAAAAAGTAAATCGATAGGAACAGCAAACGACGCCATATTTTTCCCGCTCTTTTGACATTTCTCTGCAGTAAGGTTTGCCATTTCATCATGGAAAGATGGACCAGCCAACAACGAGTCGAAATGATTAAAATGAACTACCGAAATTTGGAGTCAGTGGCCTCAACTTTAGGAGGCCAATTTTAAGAGGCCTCAACAATCAGCGATGAGGCTCATTTCTGGCTGAATGGCTTCGTCAATAAGCAAAATATGTGTTATTGGTCAGACAGCAATCCACACGTAATCCATGAGTCATCATTGCATCCCGAAAAAAATACGGTTTGGTGCGGTTTATGCGCCGGCGGCGTCATTGGGCCGTACTTCTTCCGTGATGATCAAGACCGGCACATTACTGTGAATGCGAATCGCTACCATTCAATGATAACCGAATATTTTTGGCCCCAACTGGATAATATGGACTTGGAGGACATGTGGTTCCAACAGGGCGGCACCGCAAGCCACACAGCGAATGCCACAATCAATTTATTGGAAACCAAGTTTGGTGAACGTGTTATCTCACGAAATGGCCCAATCGATTGGCCGCCTCGGTCGTGCGATTTGACGCCGTTAGATTATTTCCTGTCGGGCTACGTCAAGTCTAGTCTATGCCAACAAGCCAGCTTCGTACGAATATCGAACGTGAAATTGCAGCAGTATCGGCCGATTTATGCTTGAAAACCGTCGAAAATTGGGTTCCGCGTCTGGACTCTTCTGCAAGCGTGCTCGTGGTGGCCATGCAAAAGAAATCGAGTTCCATACATAATGGCATCGAACGTACTTTCACAGGAATAAAGAATTTCATTGGTATCTAAAAACGGTTTTGTTTTATTTAAAAAACTTTTGTAGCGCTCTTATTGAAAAACCCGTTACAGAGGAGTATGCCGAATTTTTTTAAAATTCTACAGAAGCCAATGACAATTTTTCCCAAAACAAAGAAAAAAATTACAAACTAGATATTGCAAAAACACTCGTACATTTCTTGAATATTTAATATTGTTTATATTATTTTTTTGCTAATGATGATGAATATATACTCAACTGAAACAAATCAACATCTACATTAATACAAATTGAAAACATTTTTGTTTCATTTTGACTGCAAAGATTATAACAATATATAAATCTACGAAAGGTCTTCACACTTTCCTGACCACCATCTGACTTTTAGTAGACCCAACCAAACTGGTGGTTTAAATAAAAACTAAAAATTAAGAAATCTGCATTAATCAAGAGTCCAACCTTATTAAAGCTTCTCCAATTTATTGATAACACTGACTATGAACGCAGCATTTTCACATTTACCAATTCTCCATAATTATTGTAATCACCCTTTGTTTGTGTTTTAAAACGTGAAACATAAATACTTGAAATTAAAACAGTGATTTTATTGTTAAGTCCATATATAAACTTGGTTATGAAACAAATTTACAACGCTTATTGTTTGACCAACGCAGTAGTGGTGCTACAACATTCAACAATGTGACCCTCGTAACAACGTTGCAGCATATAAATTATACTCATTCTCTACTTTAAGATGGATTGCCTGGTCACCACTTCGGAACCAAAGCCATTCAGTCGATTCTCATGTGAATGCAGCAGTGCATAATGGTGCACCGTGTGTGTTTAATCAGCACACAAAGAGGTACGCGATCTCGAATAGTCCACGGCAGCAAAAAGAAAAAAAGTTAAATAAAATACACAGCAGTTTTTAATGTGTTTTATACCTCAATTATAGGAAGAGTAGGCATGCTGAGTTTGTTATACCGGTTGTAACATCTTTAAGTAATCATATTGTCAGAGTTATGATATTGAAAAAATCACATGAGGTGTCACGGGACACCCGGTTGGAACAAAGTTCCTTTCGCTATATATTATGTACTAGTTAGTTCCAACAAGTCCAAGGCGCCCGTCTAAAGATACCATAATTTAAATGGATCTTTAAGAAATGATTCATTTTGTAAAATGATAAACCTTTTTTAAGATTTTTTTTTATAGAATGTATTTTTTTTTAAAATATATTTTTAAGTCCGTTTTGTGAGAATATGTATTATATTTTCCGGAAAGGGTCCTTTTTTTATTAAAAGCTAATGTTTTTTAAAGAAAAGGTACTATTTTTAAGAAGACGTACTTTCCGTAAGAAAAAGCCATAAGAGTATGACTTTTTTTTTTACAAAGAAGTACTTTTTTTAGGAAAAGGTTATTTTTTTAAGAAAATGTACTTATTTTCAGAAAGGCTACTTATCGTATCTCAAGAAAAGAAAAGGTATTGTTTTATTTTTAAGAAAAGGTACTTTCAAGAAAAAAAATTTTGTAAGAAAGGTAATTTTTTAAGAGAACTTAATTTTTTGAAGAAAATGTTTTTTTAAGAAATGGGAATGTTTTTAGAAGTGGACCTTTTTTCAAGAATAGGTACAATTTTAAGAGTAGGTACTTATCTCAAGAAAAGTTATTTTGTTTCACAAAAATGGTACTCTTTAAAGAAAAGGTAGTTTTTAAGAAAAGGCATTTTGTTGTCAGAAAATGTATTTTTTAAGAAAATGTACTTATTTAAAAAAATTACATGAGGTGTCAGGGGACACCCGGTTGGAACGAACTTCTACTTAGTTCCAAAACGCATAAGGCGTCTGTTGAAAAATACTGCATGGATCCTTAAGAAAAGATACTTTTTGTAAATTGATAAACTTTATTTACGAAATTTTTTATTTATTGAATGTATTATTTTAAAAAAAAGTATATTTTTAGGTCCCTTTTGTAAGAATATGTATTATATTTCTTACCTTCTTTAATGAGAGGTACTTCTTTTATTAAAAGCTACTCTTTTTTTTTTTAAGAAAAGCTACCATTTTTAATAAGAAGTGCTTTCTGTAAGAAAAAGCGTAAGAGTATGAATTTTTTTTACAAATAAGTACTTTTTTTAAGAACAGGTACTTTTTAAAGAAGTGGTACTCTTCTTAGGAAAAGGTTATTGTTTTAAGAAAATTTACTTATTTTCAGAAAGGCTATTTATCTCAAGAAAAGAAAAGAAAAGGTATTATTTTATTTTTAATATTTGTAAGAAAATTTAGTTTTTTTAAGAGAAGGTATTTTTTTTTTTTTTTGAAGGAAACCTTTTTTTTTACGAAAGAGTATGTACAATTTTAAGAGTAGTTACTTATCTCAAGAAAAGTTATTTTCTTGTACAAAAAGTTACTCTTTAAAGAAAAGGTAGTTTTTTAAGAAAAGACAATTTGTTGTAAGGTAATGTAAATTTTTAAGAAAAGATACTTATTTAAAAAAAATCCTTTTTTATGAAAAGGTATTTTTTGTAAGAAACTTTACTTTTTTAACAAAAGGTACTTCTTTAAGATTTACGATAAGGTATTTTTTTCAGTTTAAGAATGTGAATAGGTAATTTTTTGAAAAAATTTACTCTTTTTTAAGAAAACGCACTTATTTAAGAAAAAGTTATTTTTTTAAACTTCTTTCACCTTTGGCTTTTCTAAATTTACTTTTTATTCGGTTCAAAACTACAATATGTAATAAACAGGCTCCACCTAGAAAATTTCCCATTAAACACGAAATATCCCCCCATATGTTAGTCTAGACACAAACCAAACCAAAAGTAAGAGTGTAAGAGTAAGTGTAGTGCCAATTGTAATATCATGCTCAGGGTTGTATTTCATGGTTTTGCTAGTCTTGTACTTTGTCTTTTCTAAATTTACTTTCTATTGGGGTCAAAACTACAATATGTAGTAAACAGGCTCCACCTTGAAAACTTCCCTTTAAACCAAACCAAACCAAAAGTACCCAATATAGTTGATAATAATGGATTGTAATAAAATAGTTAAAAAAAAGTTGTTTAAAATTTTTTCATTTAGCCCCCATCCCGCAACGTGCGATAAGAAACTTTGTTCCAAAAATTACTTTTTTTAAGAAAAGGTACTTTTTGTAAGAAAATTTACTTTTTGTAAGAAAATTTACTTGTTTTAAAACAAAGGTACTTCCTTAAGATAAGGATTTTTTTAGAAAAGGTACTTTGTTTAAGTATATGAATAGGTTTTTTTGTTTTGTTTGTAAGAAAAGGCACTTATTTAAGAAATTTTTTTTTTAAATTTCTTTCACTTTAGATTTTCTAAATTTACTTTGTATTGGGTTTAAAACTACAATATATACTAAATATTGGTTACAGAAAGAAATTAGCCAACATATGTGAGAAATCTAGTTAGTCTAGACGCAAACCAAACCAGTAGTTGGTTGTAACATAATAGTGTTAAAACAAAAGTAGTTTAATTTTTTTCATTTAGCCCCCATCCCTCAACGTGCGATAAGGAACTTTGTTCCAAAAAAAAACTACAACTTAATGGGCATTTGTGTCTCAGCATCAAAAGCACCATACTTGACTTGACATTAGGAAGTATCTTATGAAGTTTAGGACCTAGTCCTTGTAACACGAGCAAAACGCCAAATACATTGAACAATTTTCATACAATGGGAGTTAATGTACACAATAACAAATCATTGCAGCAATGAGAAAACCTTCGGGTATGCTGTTCTTTTCTACAATGACTTCATTACGTTGTGGCGTTAAATTGCGTACGTTGCACTCATTTTCGATTAAACAAGTCGTCGAGACCACGATTTGTTTCGAGTGCATCTTTGACTACCTTTACATATTTATCGCGTCTATAAATTCCTGACTATTTTCTACCTCGTCTAATTTTCAATTAATGCTTGCCAGTTACTTTTTCAACAGTATTTGATGGCAAATGTTGAACATGATTACATTCGAAGTGATTTATGCTTGAAATCCAATTTTGATCTACTTTTTGGAGCATAGCGGTTGGTATCTTGCTAGTAACACAAGTAATATAATCCCGCATTATGTAGTCTAGTCGCTGACCAACTCACTGGTCATATACAGTGGTATGCGATTAAATAGAGTCAACACTAATCAACATTTTCAACACAAAAACAAATGTAGAAAAATTAAATTTTGTTTATAACTTTTATTTTTAATTGTTCAATTAAGAACAAGATATAACATTTTAGAACATTAATGTCGTAATTTAAAATAAAATCATTAGGTATAAATCAAAATATTTCAAAATGCCCCGTTTTGCATGTGAATTAAAATAGAATCATCGCGATTCATCATCTGAACTAGAATAAATAGTTGTGTCAAATAAAATGTATGTTTCATTAATCCTTTATATTATCTCAGTACTTTATGAAATAACTATTATTTTTTATCACAGCTAAGCAACGCCTTGACATTGAATCATCAAGTCTCCACAAGTCATGTTTTCCACGCCGATTGTACCAGTGTCATAAGCTCATCTTTATTAAATTGGTTTATTCCTTTGATAGACACTTTAATGTCCCGCCAAAAATTCTGAATAGGATTTAAGCCCGGCGACTGCATAGACCATCTTAAAACTATGACACTATTATTTTCAAACGAAGCTTTTGCTCGCTTCGATGTGTGTTTGGGGTCGATATTATGTTGAAACACCCATCGAAGCGGCATTTCCCATTTAGCACAAGGCATCATGATGTTTTTTTAATACAGTGGTATAATATGCAGCGTCCATTGTCTGTTCAATTTGGAATAAAGGTTCTGTCCCAATGTAAGAGTAATAACCCCGTACCATTATGTTTCCGCTACCACGTTTAACTGTTTGGATTGTGTTCTGGGGCCTGAATTCGGTGTTGGAAGGTCTTCGCCTTGCTGAAGTCGACTAGGTTCAGCTGCTGCAGTTTTGGGGGAAAAGTGCTCGAAATCATCGAACAATGGCGGCCGTATTAACGATAGCCCTGTGGCCAAGGTAATCCTTCAACGGTTGATGAATTTGTTAAGGAGTTTCTGAAAAAATCGATATATAGGTGGCGCTATTACCTGTTACGCGAAGCTATACAAAATTAAATGTAATCCAAATTAAAAATTCCAAATATGTATATGTACTACATATAGAGGCATGTAAAGTTCAAAATATAGTTCTGATTGAACAAATGCTTTTGATATTGTTGCAATTGTGCCGACATAGTTCACACCAAGATTCGGTCTATTCCGATTATAAGATTGAAATTCCAGTTTTCGCTTTTGTTTTTACTCTTTGCGGCATAATTGTATAAAACATTATTTCCAACATTCACGTATCAATTTTTTTTTTTGAATTTGTTGCAGCTGCATGTAGAAGAGTTGAAACAAAAACTTCGAATAACACAAAGAAACAACAACATTGGCAACAGCCAAATAGTAACAATGTTGTTAAACATCAACACAACAAACTAGTTGGTTGCAGTTGCTGCCAATGCCTGACATTATTGTTGTTGCCGTAACCGTTGCCGTTGCCTTGCAGCATCTGATGCTTATTTAGCTTATGCTGAGCTATCAAACTCTCAGCTGGGAGTTGCAAATACCTAGTTAAGTTGTTAGCCAGTTTGTCTGACTGGCTGTTTGTGTTGCATGGTGTTGTTGCAATACTGCATGCACGTTGTTGTCGTTTGTACTTTAGGTACAATTTTGCCTGGCAAGCGAATATTTTGTTTTGTTTTACCCCAGTTTAGAGTATTATATCAGTTTTTGCCTTGATTTCTTGTTGACTGGTTTTTGGGATGTATATTTTCCCCCGATGTAGGGAGGGATGGAGGATTGTTATGCCTGATTGTTGTCGCTCGTTAGTTTGTTGTTGTTGCTGCTGTTGACCATGAGATAACTTTGACTTATAAAGTTTTTGTAGTTGCACATTTGCTGAAGTACTACGTTACGTGCATCTAGTAAATGCGCCTATGTTGATGTAGTGTCTTTTTTTTGTGTATAATCTACATACATATTTCGATTTTGTGCCTTTTTTTTGGGAGAAAATCATGAACATTAAATTGAAACCCCCCATCAGAGTTGTTGATAAATGTCCTTGGGTTAAAACTGCAAATTATGCAATTTATAAATTATTTTAAATTGCAATTTTCCCCACCATAAAAAATGTTATCAAACAATTTTGTGGCAAATACAGTATTTGGTAATTCATGTACATGTTTTTGCTGAGTACAATCAATTTTGTTTGGCAAAAATTCAAAAAGAAAATGTACAATTTATAAAGTTGTTTTACAGAGTGCTAACATTTTAGATGGTAGAAGAACTTTTATGGTATTTCGTTGGTAAATAAATGAAAAAAATTACACTCAAATTACAAGTTTTAATCGAACTTTTATTATCATGTTATGATGTCGCAATTATTCATAACACTTAAAGGGATTGGCAGTTTCATCATTACGGATGAAACGGATTTTTTAGGTTTTCCGCCCAAATCTTCCATAATATTAATTTTAGGAATACCAGTACTAGCAAAATGTAGGAAACTTAAGGAATACTACTCACTGTAGTACTGAAATATTTGTGAATTTATTCATACGGATGAAGAAATTGGCGAACAGACTGAGCTGCGGGCGTCACAAAAACTACTACTTTTTTTGCAGAAAAATGGAAGAAATAAAATTTTTTAACGAAACTTGAAACAATCTTTGGTTACATCCTTTACCATGCTTTTTCGTAGTACTCTTTCCAGTTGGTTTCGTAGTACTCTTGCATTTTTGCGGAGTTACGGGCAACAGGTTACGGACGGCACACAATTTCACCAAAACAGACTCTTGTTAACACTCCACATCACTCAGTGGAACTAGTTATTTTCAGAAATTGCTGATGCCCATCTACGGGCACCTATGCGGAAGCTTGCTATTACACTGTCATATTATACTGATTGCCTAAACATCGATGTCCAACTGTCCATCTATTCCACAGTACCACAAAATTTAAATTTTTCCTCAACACATGAAAAAACTGAATAGATTCTGATCCAGAGCAGACAACAAAAACCAGTGTCTTCCAGATTTTTTTTTTCAACATTTTTTAAACAATAATATTACTCTCTCTGATTCATATAAAAAAAAAATTCCCATTACATCTCATGAAAGGATTGGGAGAGCTTTTCACAACCAGTGAGCTGTGCGTTTTCTAATTTCTCAGTCACTGATTGGGATCTTCAGCTTTACACCGGTTCCGAACGGTATTTTGAGAAGCTTTTTATGGCTATGTACTCGATAGTGTCGCCATCACTAAGCGAGGTCGGAGCAGGGACCGAACCCACGTTCTTATGTACAAGAACGCCCACACTACCCATTGCACCGTCGACGGCCAGTATTCATTTCATTTTCATTTATATAGCGTGTCCCAACAAAAGTGCACGATTTGTTGCAGCACTGACAGTTTACAACTGTCGTCTACAATTGTTCCGATTATTAAAAATCTGTCATCGTAAACGCACGGTCTCGCCAGGAGCCGCAAATAGAGGAGTAGAAAAGAGGATCAACTCATTTGTCGTGACATGTAACAAAGTTCAACTTATACGACTCGCGACCTCGTGCGAAAAAAAGTAAGCTGCGTGCATTTATTTATATGCATTCCGGCAACTTCTTTTCGTATCAAAGGAATAAAACGAGCGACACTGGCGCAGCTCGTGTACCGCACGCGAGACGTAAAAGCTATTATATAGATAGGTAGATAAAAATGAATATGAATCAGTGTTCTCGTTATTAACATAATTTGTACTAAAAAGTGCATGCCATTAACAACAAGTACACATGATACTCAAGAAATTAGATAAAGTGTAACAGAAGGCACAAAAAAGTACATAAAGTGTACATGCAGCAAACGTATAGAATGCACCAGAATGTACATAAAGCCTACCAAGTGTAAAATCTAAAAAAAAGTGTGATAAACAACACATAAAGCGTACTTAAAAATGTATTAAATAGTGCATAAAATAAACCATAATGTACTTTGTACACCAAAAAGTACACAAAATTTACGACAAAGTACATAGAGTGCCACAAAAGTTGTATGTACTTTGTATGTACCAAAAAAGTGAATCAAATGTGCCAAAATGAGCAGAGTGTACCAAAACAGTACATAGCCAATACAAAAATGTACATAAAATGTAACAACAATTAATTTTTGATAGCAGCAAATTACATAAAGTAGGAAAAAATAGCTTACGGTACCAAGAAGTATATAAATGTATGTAAAATGTACTTCTTATGGTAATAAACACATAAAAAGTACCGACCATTTTACTTGTCGGTACTAAAAACTGTACTTTTTGTACCAAAACATGTTCTTTATGTGCCAAAATGTACATATTTTGGTACCACATGTACAGTTGTTTTTACCAAAAAGTAATGTTTCGTTATTTTTATATACCTTTTTCGCTACACTATGTAGTTCTTGGTAATTTTTTTGGTGATTCAATGTACTTTCATTGGTGCAATGGTAGTCTGCGCGGCTCTTGTGCATGAGAACGTAGTTTCGATCCCTGCTTTGAGTATCTTAATTTTCTTTTGACGGCGGTCAACTCGCTTAGTGACGGCGACACTATCGGGTATTTCGCCTTGATAAAGATTCACAAAAATTGTTTTGATTTTTTTATGTAAAGGGTTTTTCAAGAAGAGCGCTGCAAAAGTTTTTTTAAATAAAACAAAACCGGTTTTAGATACCAATGAAATTCTTTATTCCTGTGAAAGTACGTGGGATGCCATTATATATGGAGCTCGATTTCTTTTGCATGGCCACCACGGGCACGCTTGCAGAAGTCCAGACGCTGAACCCAATATTCGACGGTTTTCAAGCATAAATCGGCCGATACTGCTGCAATTTCACGTTCGATATTCGTACGAAGTTCATCAATCGTCGCTGGCTTGTTGGCATAGACCATAGACTTGACGTAGCCCCACAGGAAATAATCTAACGGCGTCAAATCGCACGACCGAGGCGGCCAATCGACTGGGCCATTTCGTGAGATAACACGTTCACCAAACTTGGTTTCCAATAAATTGATTGTGGCATTCGCTGTGTGGCTTGTGCAACCGTCCTGTTGGAACTGCATGTCCTCCAAGTCCATATTATCCAATTGGGGCCAAAAATATTCGGATATCATTGAACGGTAGCGATTCGCATTCACAGTAATGTGCCGGTCTTGATCATCACGGAAGAAGTACGGCCCAATGACGCCGCCGGCCCATAAACCGCACCAAACCGTAATTTTTTCGGGATGCAATGATGACTCATGGATTACGTGTGGATTGCTGTCTGACCAATAACGCATATTTTGCTTATTGACGAAGCCATTCAGCCAGAAATGAGCCTCATCGCTGAAGATGATTTTCCGATGAAAACCGAATCATTTTCAAGTTGTTGCTCAGCCCAATTCACGAACATACGACGCTTATGGTGGACAAGCGGCTTCAGTTCTTGCGTCAATATGATGTAGGCCAAGATCTTTTCGCAAAATTCGCCACAACGACGTCACAGAGATGCCCAACGCTTGAGAACGACGTGTGAGAGACACATTTGGGCTTTCTTGAACTGAAGCCTCAGCATTTTGTACTGTGCCTGTGGATTCAAATTTTTCCACTAGACGCTCAATTGGTAGGACGATTATGACGACCATAAATTGGACGTAGCGCTCTTAAAGTTGAGGCCACTGACTCCAAATTTCGGTAGTAAATTTTAATAATTTCGACTCGTTGTTGGCTCGTATATCTTTCCATGATGAAATGGCAAATCTTACAGAAGAGAAATGTCAAAAGAGCGGGAAAAAATATGGCGTCGTTTGCTATCCCTATCGATTTACTTTTGTAGCGTCTCTGTTGAAAAACCCTTACTTACACAATTCGCTATTTGTACACATTTTGTTATTCTCTGTGACTCTTTTGGTACACATGATGTACTTTTTGCAGTACAATACATATTTTTTGGCACATTGTCATACTGTCTGTACATTTTGACACACTTTGTTTACTTATTTTTAGGTTCACTTTATGTACTTATACTTTTAGGTACATTATGTTGACTTGCCGGTAACCTTTAGGACACTTTGATACAATATATGCAATTTTTGGTACAACTCTTATCTGCTCGTTGTCACCTTTAATGTACTTTTGATATATTTGTTATACTATTTGGTACACTTTTTTAAAAACACGTTGTATTTGCATCTAAACAGCAAAACAAGACAAATTTTTCTGTGTGTGCTTAATTGAATAATCACAATAAACAATAAACGCAGTTCTTGACTTAAACCGTTAACTAGTTTCATAGGTGTATAATGAATTAATGTCTTAAAGTATAACAACTGAGCTAACGTGTTAGACATTCAACAATTAAAACCATTTTTCAAATTTTGTACAAATTTCATATAATCTAACAACTTTTATAGGCTCATCTGTTAAAGTTCCATACATTTCGTCGGTAAATCCCTTAGTTTACAACTAAATATGTAGATATTTCGACCTCGCAAAACAAAAGACATATCTGTATCATACTTAGTATAAGAAAATGTTAGAATATTCTCATGTAAATCTCACCAGCACCCTATTAAGTATGTACATGTCTCATGTGGTATCTGCCGGTCGTTTCACCTTTTGTTTTTTTGTATTGCATGTATCAAAATTTATCTAGCTTAAATCTTTATATGAGTATAACCCCATAATCTACTATAACATATAAAACAAATCCCATTTATTTAGTTCTCAGATAAAATACGAACTCTTGAAATAATGTGACACATGTGGAAGGATAAAGTGGGTTGCAGACACCACTTCACCTCACATCACTTCACTTCTGTGTATTTGAGTTTCAGTTGCTTTCCATTCCTTTCATTTCCATTCTGTTTAGTTTTTGTATCCCTGCCACTAGTTGTCCTATACTCGGCACTCGACTAATAGTACGAGTACTTCAGTTCTCGTTTTTTTTCATAAGTTTGCTGTGAACTTTTTTAGATGCAAAACCAAATGAGGTTGTAGTAGCACATACATGCATACATTCAAATATATAAAACACCTAAGGATCTCATATAATTTGTATAATGCTAAGTGCGTGTGTGTATGTGCGACAAATGCAAATTACACAAATACACGAATTACTCATACAAGCCAGCAAAAGGAAACGGATGACAAAATAGGTTTCGCTGAGGTGAATAAAAACTCTAACAAACACACACGTGCATAGTATTTGCGGGAGCAACAAAAAACAACACGCAGGATTAATTAACTTTACCGGGTACGGATAAAAAAAACATCACAATGTCTTTCCTTCTTACACAACAACAGCATATATAGCTTTTTTTGACTTTTTACGTTAGCCGAAATTGTACTTCAATGCTTTTTTGAATAGAGCAAAAAACTAATGTGAAATGTGTAATATTTGTGTAAATGCAAATGCAAAGAGGGGCATGGTATGATTAGTTGGGGTCGTGATGGAGTTGGTAAATGTAAACTAGGTATACAAATGTTAAATAAATAGTGATTTATGGAAACTGCTGCAGATTGTATTTGCTTTGTAATTATTTGATTTATAGGGCTGAAATTATAAAAAAATCGGATAAAATCACACTGTAGAAAACTAGTAGAGCCATCGCCCAAATGCCAGTATTGCGAATATATACATAAATACAAAAATATTTTCCAATTTACATCCCATGAAGGTAAGGGGACAGCTTCTCACTATCAACGAGCTGTACGCTTTCTAGTTTTCCACTCACTTAATGGGATCAACATTTATACACAAGTTTTGCACAGTTTGTTGAGACGGGTTTTCGTGACTAATTACTCGATAGTCTCGCAGTCACAAAGCGAACTGATAATGTGGTCAGAGCGGGTATCGAAGCTATGTTCTCATGTACTAGAGTCACCGTGCCACAGTCCATCACTACTATTGTGAATGTTAAATGAATGTGAATAATTCAGTATGTGATAGAAATTTAAATCGAATAGATTTGACATCAGCAATAATCAATAATTATTTATATACTTATGTATATTATAATCAATTAATTTATTCCTCTTTTTCTGCCATAAAATAATGTATGCATATATAAAATATTTGTTCTAAAATATTTCGGACTTACACCAATGAAATCCGCTTAAATAGTAAATCGTATTCGATTTTGACTCGATCGATTTTCATCACATGCCCGAATATTTTGTAAAAATTGTAGCTTTACGAAAATTACGTCCACCTAAAAATAACCGAAGTTAGAGGTTGTTGCAACCGCTTTACATGTCATTTCAGTCGAATTGAGGTTTCCACAAACACATTAGAGGTTGTCACAACAAAATAGAGGTTGTCCCAACCAAACAGCCGAATTTTGGTTGTGGGAACTACAATTAGGTTGCAACAACCAAATTTGTTACATTATTCTGTCAAGGAATTAGTTCAGAAGGTTTAGACAACCATAGGCTTCTACCTGAATTATAAAAATAAAGTTTCACACCATTCAAAATAGTTGTGATTTTGAGGAGATAAGCCAGTTCGGGTACGCGGAATTCAATAGTGCTAACTGATTCTACATTGCTGGCGGTAGTACACGTACTGACAATACTGTTTTTTATTTTGAGTAGAGTATTTCCAAAACGTTCACTTCTAACGTCGAATATCGTTGGCTCCGTTGTTTATTCCATACGTGCCGAACTAAAGAAACATCATCAAAAAATAAATACGGGATCCATTTTGAGGTATGTGGATCAATGTGTGAGAGCCAGCATTGTCATGGTGCAGAAAGATTCTTGAAAATTTATCAAAATAATTGTCGCAAGCATTGAGAATCATTTAAAATTTAACATTTTACGGTCCTCGAGTGACACAATTTCAGTAAAATAGATAGACAATTTCGCAGTACTTTTAGAGCGAACCACATTTGTGTGGTTTAATTTATTGTGCAGCACGTATTCAGTCAATTTTGTGGTATCGAACGCGAATTTGCTTTAGCTGTAAAGGTACTAAACATTTCCGCAATGTTTTATTTGGTAGCAAATTGTCTCTTTAGCGTTGTATTATGTACTGTTAATAAAAACAGGGATTTTTAAATTCTATTCATTTACACACTAGAATTCTTAATAATTATCTGATATTTAATAGCATTCACTATTCCTCAACAATCCCTACTTTTCAGATAATAAAATAGGAATTACAATCTGTAGCTGTTTCCATAAATCACTATTTGTGTGCCTAATTTTGATTTATCAATTCCATTACTACTCTCTACCCCAACTAATTGTACCACCCCCTCACCCCATTAGCATTTCATAATTTCCACAACACCCTAACATAATGGTATTTCAATGCTTGACCGGTGGCAATCGGTGCTACATTGGTATGTACGCGGCTCTTGTTCATAAGAACGTGGGTTCGATCCCTGCTCTGATCACGTTACATTTTCTTTCGACGACGGTCATCTCGCTTAGTGATGGCGAAACTATCGAGTACTAAGTCTTGAAAAAGCGTTCGGAACTGTAGGTCCCAATCAGTGAGTGTAAAACTACACCATTTCCAATTGAAATTTAAAAACAAATCAATTGCAATTTAAAAATTCTATTTGAAATGTCAAGCACATTAATTGAAATTTAAAAAACATGAATTACAATTTTAGACTTATCAATTCAAATTTAAAATACATCAATTCCAATTTACAACACATCAATTGAAATTTTAAACACATCAATTGAAATTTAAAAGACATTAATTGAAATTTATATGAAATCAAATGAAATTTAAAAATCTAATACATAAAATCGGTTAAAAGTTGTAAGATTCCATCCAACGAATTTTAAATTTCAATTGATGTCTTTTAAATTTTAATTGATGTCTTTTAAACTTCAATTAATGTGTTTCAAATTTGACTTGATGTCTTTTATATTCTCCAGAGGGCACATGCTGTTTCCGTACGACCATTTTGCACTCGGATGCGACGAAAAAGTACCCAAAAATTATTATTATTTCGATTCTGTTGTTTGCATTTGAAAATGAAATATACTACACATTGCTTTTGATATTATTTGATAATACAAAAGGCAGAAAAGCATGGCTAAATAGTTTTATCAAAAGTTTTTGTTTTCAGCGAAATTTGCTTATATCCACCATTCCTCTCTACCACTTATATTTCACCATCTATGGTATTTCTATCATCTTTGATATTTTCCAACCTCATGAGGTCAGATGCCTTACACATATTAATTAACAAAACAAATTAAACAAGTTTTAACATTTTCTTCCAACTGGTTCTATACTTTGCCTTTTCTCGCCAGTTGGTAACACCAAGTATTCGGAGGGATTCTTCGGTCTTGGCTTTCCAGCGGTGTCTTGGTCGTCCCCATTTCTTGCTTTCATCATGTACGTAATCGAAAACCAACCTCTGATAGCATGGCCTAGCCAACGGAATTACGCTATTTTAATTTGCCATACAGCACGTGGTTCAAACGACGTCGGGACTCACCATTTTCCTTAATAGGACCATATATTTTACAAAGAATTTTTCTCTCGAATACTCCCAGGTGTTTTTAATCCTCTTGCGAAGTGAACAAATTCGCAGCCATATGCCAGGACAAGTAGAATGAGAGTCTGGTATAATAATATATACAATAATTGCCTTCTCAATTTTTATAATATTATTATTATCTACTTTTGGATCATGCCATCCACATGATCTATTGTAGCCGGTCCCTACACTTTCCCGTAGCTGCGGATCAAGCACTTTTTCTGGAGAAATATTATCAATTTGTTGCCCAAGGTACTCGAAAGCTTTGCGTAATTGAAGTGAAACATATATTTTTGGTATATTCCTTTTCCTTTGTTAAATAGTTAAATACGCACACGGAACTATCAGAACACATTCTTAAAATGGACACAATCAATTATGTATGTAGTAGTATATTTCTGTAGTTGTACATAATATATCTACTTTACATGAGGGCTAAGGAGATAACAGGTTAGACATGGCGGATTGCCAATACACAAACCTATGTATAATTGGAGAACCACAATTAAAATTATGGTAACACGAAAACAGCAAATTTATAAACAATTAAATTTGCACAAACATTAAAATATTGGCCGGAAATTTGCACAAACATTAAAATATTGGCCGGAAAACTTATGCCGGAAAACTTCTGTATTGTAATAATATTAATAAAATACCAGCATCCATATTCAAAACGTATATATGGTAGTAAAAGATACCATATTATATATTTGTATCGAGTTCGAGTTGCTGTTGTATGTTACCTTTTGGTCGAACATAAAACGTTCAAAAATAAAAGAGAAAGTGAAAATCGGTCGATGTTATTTGTATCAATCAAAGACTATTTAAACTTGTGGCGATTTGGTTTCTGAGAGAAAAAGGGCCACATTTTTTCTGCCCTTTGACATAAAAGTGCCTTTTTGCGTTCGTTTGTGAAAAAAGAGCAAACCTACTTCAAGGTTTTGTGTTCGTTTCGGAGAATGTTGCCCTGAAAAAGTGCAAAAATTTTACATCATGGGGGAGAATGTTGCCCGATAAAATGGTAATCTTTCTGTCATTTTGGTTGAGTTATTTGTTCTCGCTAAGCTAATTTTCTACCTTTAGTGGTGGGCGCAAATCTAATTTAAGCGGCTTCAGTTAAATACGCTTACCTTCTCAAACAAAGTGGTCGAAAAATTAGTTTAGCGGGAATGTACGAAGAGTCGCTTAAAATTGCTTAATATCGTTTAAGGTTCCATATACACTGGTCGAATAGCCTAGTTAAGCGATAAAGTAATAAAAACATGCTAAAGAGCAAAAGGGAGCATACAGGTGGGAGAAAATGCAACATTTCTATGTTCGGCACTTACCCTAAAAAAGGCACAACTTTGAAGGGGCGATGGCAACAGTTTTTAAATGTCGCCTCATATAAAGTCAAGATAATTTTTTTATAAACGTAATGGTGATACTTTTCTGCATGATTTGCTTCTCATTACTTACCGCTCTAGCACCTATCTACTCTGTTTTCTATAAATTTCCTGCTTCATAGTCGATCGGCTGTGGCATGGATACTCCCGTGCTCAACTGTTTGAGACCTGTTAAGACATTATCAGTGTGGCTTTGGACCTGCAACATCCACAACTGACCTGATATCAACAACCGACCATATATTATGACAAATCCTGCTGAAAATCAAATCGATGCCTATCGTTTCTTTATTGATTTTAAAGCTGCCTTCGATAGCCCGATACGGAGAAAACTTGATGAAGCTATGTCTCAGCTTGGTATCCCTGCTAAGCCTGAGGGACACCAAATCCTTCTTGATAGTTGTTAAAGATCTCACCGATCACTTGGATACAAGGCGAAGCCCCCGACAAGACGATACCCTATGGTACGATCTAAACAAATGCGGTTGAAAAGGAAAGTTTAAAAAACAACCCTTAAAAAACATAGTTTTTGACTATAAATTGTTTATATATGACCACGGCCCTTTGTCCAATCCCGCCCATATTTTGATAGTTCATTTTTGTCGTCGCAATTAGTTTGCCTGTGAAGTTTCCGGTCGATTGGATCACGGGAAAAGGATTAAAAATCAATCCAAAATCAATGCATGCATACAGACAGGTGAAGTTAATATAAAGAATTTAATAAAGGGTGTCTCCGTAAGAATGCACTTTTCCATTTTAAAATAAAGACACGTAGTTTTTGAGATAGTTGTGAGTTTTTTTATTGGATTATAAAGAATACATGTCCGATTAAGTATGGCATAAACCACCATCCGTCAAATGACCCTAACGGCTCCGATGACAGGCCATTACTCTTCTCATGAAACTTACCATGATGTTTTCACAAAAATGTGGTGTATCTCACCGCTGAAGCGTGGGATCTCGGATTTGAGCTCTAGAATTATTTCTGTTTTATTCGCAATAACCTGAGATTTCACAAAACCCCAAAGAAAGAAATCGCACGGCGTTAAATCGTATGATCTTGGTGGCCAATAAACATCAGAATTTCTTGAGATAATTGGTTTCTTTGCTGCAACAAATTGATTGTTTCATACGCAGTGTGGCAGGTGACGCCGTCTTGCTGAAACCACATTTCGTCCAGATCCATTCCGTGAAGTTGAGGCCACAAGAACTCCATTATCATGTTCCTGTAACGAATGCCGTTCACTGTCACTACAATTTCGGCCTCATCTTGAAAAAAGTACTGCCCAATCATGCCGTCTGATCAAAATCCGCACCAGACAGTTGCTCGTTGTGGGTGCATTTGTTTCTCGTGGATTGCATGAGGATGTTCCGAGCCCCAAACTCGACAGTTTTGTGTATTCACGAAGCCATTCAGATGGAAGGGATTCGATGAGGGTTTTTCTTTAAAAAATTGGAATTGACTTCACTTTCAAAACTGCCAACGCTTTCCATGGTCCTCTGGTTTGAGCTCCTGAGTATGCTGAATTTTGTGCGCATGGAGGTGGATCAAAAAATTCGTCAAAATTCGCTGAATAGTGCTTCGAGAAATTTGAAGTTGTTGAGAACGATGTGGAATTGAGATTTTCTGATCTTCGGCAACACTCTCGTTTACAACTCCAATGGTTTCAAGAGACCGACCAGCACGCTGACGCACAGGAGTCTAACCGTCCATAACTGACCCAGTTTCTTAAAATGTTTTGACCACTCTTCGAATGGTTGGCACATTACGTGCACTTTCTCGACTGAAAATTCTTCGAAGTTTGCGAGCGGTCTCAGCATAACTTTCCAAATATTTTTAATAAGTTTTTACAATTATAACGCGTTTTTCTTTCGTAAAGCGCTCCATTTTTAATAATCGGAATAAACATATGCGACAGCTTGTAACGTGGTTTTGTCTAGGGCTGAGGTAAGCTCAGCCATGTCCAGAGTCTTTCGCTAGGATCCACCAAACCTTTCGAAATAAGAACAGAATAGTTTACCCTTTCTGGGGGGTTCGAATTCAAATTCTTTATTGATATTTAATTTACAAAGTAATTTGATTTACAGGAATAACATCAACTGCTTCACTCGGTGAGAACACTCCTCTTAGCTTGAGAACACTAGTCTTGGTTGACAACACTCTTCTGGGGGCACTTGTCTCGGCTTGACAACACCCTTCCGGGAATACTAGCATTGACTTGAGAAATCGTCTGGGGCAGGTTGCAGACTGGTAGATTCTAAGGTGATCGGTATCGGATATGCTGGATCGGTATATGCTTTACATCTTCGGTTAGAATGGTTCGGTATCAGTTATCATCGGCTGGTTTACATAGGAACAGTGAGCCGAAGCCTCTGTGTAGGAACAGTGAGCCGAAGCCCCTGTGTAGGAACAGTGAGCCGAAGCCCCTGTGTAGGAACAGTGAGCCGAAGCCCCTGTGTAGGAACAGTGAGCCGAAACTCCTGTGTAGGAACAGTGAGCCGAAGCTCCTGTGTAGGAACAGTGAGCCGAAACTCCTGTGTAGGAACAGTGAGCCGAAACTCCTGTGTAGCAAATGTATTTTCACCGTCTTTACTAAAGAACGGATCCCAAAATGTGCTCCTGTCCTTTGCAGAACTAGAGCCCCAGGCAAAATGCTATAATCTTGTCTGGTTGTTCGCTCGGAGGCGACCACTTGAGTCTAGACAACCTTAACATTAAGTACCATTGCTGTAGTGACGCAAATGAGAATTGCATCCAATCACTCATTCTCGTGTGGCCATTAAAACTAGTTCGCTGCTAATATGTACACCACGTCGACAGAGCTTGTGTGTTGTCAGTGAGTGTAATTGTTCGCGGTGGTTCGTGCGACTGATGGATGTTGTGTCTGTTTAGGTGACGGGTAGACCAGGGACGTATACGGGTGGGAATGGCGGTGAGTGTTTGTTATTATGTACGGACGTCATGACGTCACGTTACAAGCTGCCAAACTTCAGAGTATCCACTTTCACTAAATTTAAAAACTGTAATCTTACTGAGACACCCTTTATAAATAAAACTATTTGAAATTGGATTTATTTTCATGAACCCATGACAATAGTGGAATTAGGTTGGAATGGGGTTGTTGCGCACACATACAAGTGCTTATAATCTTTTTAATTCGTTTATTTACGTACTTCACGTATCGCCTTATTATATTTACGTAAATAATCGGTCTCCAACCATCCTTCGATGTACTGTAATTCGACTAACTAATCATTAGCTCTAAATAGGTTTATCTTGATATTAATGCATTACGTTTTATTTTATCAGCACTCCAATTTGTACACAGTTTATTGCTATAAATATTTAAGTTTGGCTATACATATTAAGTTATGTATATTGCTTAACGGTTTCTCTTACTTATCATACTCCCGGCATGAGACACTCGAACACTGTTTGAGTGAACAAACATTCAAAATGTTTGCTGCCGCAAAATAAAAACGCTAACATTAGAATGTGAATGCACCGTTGATCTAGTTCCTTTTTTTCTTCAACTCTTGTGAAAACAAAAACCCCAGAATCTAAAAATAATAAAGGAGCAAAAAAAATCAGTTGCATCCAGTGAAAGGTCGCCAGCATTTGAAGCCAACCCAATGCGAATCGAATGAATGAACCCAACTAAACAACATTTGAAATTTAGATTAACTTGCAAGGTAGGAACTATTTTTTTCAGCACTCGACTCTACTACACTTTATCGTCGTACACTATGAGGATCTGCAGTTGCTGGCAGAGCTCAGCAACAGCAACACATGTGTGCTGTTGTGAAGGGTTACAACCTGCAATCGCGCACTGTAACTAGAAAGATGTTATGCATGAAATTGAGGTTAATAAAATTATTTGTTTAAACGGAGTGGTAAAATTATTTCCATATGTGAAAAATTTAGAAAAAAATATATGAAAAAAGTGTAAATGTACAAGATTGGATTGCTGCCGAGTTGCATATAAAACAACTAAGAATAAGAAATGGTGTGAGCTTCAAATTGGCTTAAAGTTTGTGAACACATGTCGTGTTTGCTGGCTCCTGAGATCATTCAGCTCAAATTGCATAGTGAGAATAATTTAAAGTAATAACGGAAAATATCTTATTTATTTCTTCAAGATATATTTTTAAGCATATAGTTTTTGGGAAGTTAAATAAATAAACAAATTACATCGTTGGACAACGTTGGACAATGTTGTAAAATTTCTCACAACAAGAAATACTCACAAAACTCATATTTTTATAACCAAAACATGTACTTAATTATATTTATATGTTATTTGAAACTTTATTTTTTTTGTACCAGTAATTTTTAACTTTTAATTGATAAAATCAACTGTAAGCATCAACAGCATCCATGTGTTCATTCACTTATTTGTATTCTCAGTGACCTTTGGGTTATTTGCATTTAAACTTGTGTTAACAAACAAAAGTTAACAACAATTTCGATGTATAAAATTGTTAGCAATTTGTTGTGCACATCAACACGATTGAAGCTAAAAAAAAATGTTACAGCAAACATGAAACCAATTTAATGTTTTTATATTTTTTTTTTACTTTTGTTTCTTTAAATGTACAGGAACTTAAAAGTGATGGCAAATTGTAAAATAAAAAATAAAAAATCTGACAGCTTAAGTTGTATACATATGTCTATAAAGTAGATAAATCTATACAGACATATGAACATACCATCAGCAACTTTCAAACAAATGAACAGCTGGCGTACTTGCCCAAAAACACTTGGTCACAATTGTAGTCGTTGTGCATCGGCTTGATAGTTTAACCTGAAATGTGACAGCAGGAGAAAAAAGTTGTTCCAAATAACAGTTTTGTTTTAACACAATCCATAGCCAACCAATCAACCTGACGACTGTTGATATGCGACCAAAACCATAACATGACCAGTGACC